>JARHVA010004874.1:845000-902500 GCA_037957365.1 Torreya grandis
AACGCAAAACAAAAAAATTAATACCCTTCTGATATTTCGTGCATCATCAGAGGATCAACTGTTAGTTAATAAACATTATTGATTTCTTTGTCTTTGCTCATACTTTTTAAACCTATTAATGAATGGTTAAACATGGAGAAGTTTCTCAATGGAAACTTGTAGGAGATAAAGAAAATATAGCAGAAAAGAAAATAATAGTCAAAACTTAGATTGCTACAACAATTCTGGAAAACAAGATTTTTTATTAATCTTCTTTATCTTGCATTACAAAGCTGCACCCAAGAGTTATTTAAATAGATTTTATTGGCAAATCAAAATTAAAGTAAACTGCATGCAAAATGAAACTAAATTAATCTTTAACTAATCTAAAATTGTTGTTTAACTGTTATTGTGCACGTAGACTATGTGCATGAGAAGGATCAAACAGAAGAGGGAGGTGGAAAAAGTAGGGAAGTGGAGAAATGATCTCCAGTCTCTAACACTCCCCCTTAATTTCTACCACTAACTACTTCAGCATTTACACTGCCTAAATTTTGTCTTAAATAATCAAAGGTCTCCGTTGCTAATGCCTTTGTGAATATATTTTCCAATTGGTCTTCAGATCTGCAGAACTCTAAATGGATTTCTCCATTGTTCACTAACTCTCTGATAAAATGAAATCTTGTATCAATGTGCTTTCTCCTCTTGTGAAAAACATGATTTTTTGATAATGCAATTGTTGATTTGTTGTCACAAAAGATTGGTGTTGACTCCTTATGTGCTTGTAATAAATCTATCAATACTCTCCTCATCCAAGTTGCTTTATATGATGCTGATGTGGTTGTTACATACACTACTTCAGCTGATGAAAGTGTCACTATAGGTTGCTTTTTAGATGCCCATGTGACCACACCTGTTCCTAAAAGAAAGGCATGTCCAGAAGTACTCTTCTTATCATCAATGATACCTGCAAAATCACTATCAGTATAACCAATCAAACTAAAATCATTAGTTATAGAATATACAATTACATATTCTGTTGTTCCTGCCACATATCTCAATATCCTTTTTCCAACTTGCCAATGTGATTCTTTTGGTGACTCCATGAATCTAGAGATTAAACTGACCCCATACATGATATCTGGTTTTGTAGCTGTAAGATACATCAAACTACCAACTAGTCTTTTGAATGTTGTAGAATCAACATTAGACCCTTTATCTTCTTTGTTAATTTTGGTTTGTGTAGCAACTGGTGTAGGTGCTGGTTTACAATTCAACATCTTAAACCTCCTTAACACATCCTTTGCATATTTAGCTTGACAAATAAAATTTCCCTTCTTTGATTGTATAACTTCTATGCCCAAAAAGTACTTCATTAATCCTAAATTTGTCATTTCAAATTTTTTCTTCATTGCTGATTTAAATGTGTCTACAGATAAATTTCCAGTGAAAATCAAATAATCAACACACAAACACACAATCAAAATCTGACCTTCATTGTTGATTTTTGTGTACAATGTAGGCTCACTATTACTTCTGTTGAATCCATTATTTGTCATGTATGAATCAATCCTGCTATACCATGCCCTTGGTGCTTGTTTGAGACCATAAAAGGCCTTCTTCAATCTGTAGAATTTTTATTCATATCCATGCACTTCATAAACAACCACTTCTTCATCTAGGAAACCATTCAAGAAAGCTGATTTGACATCTATTTGATATACATTCCAATTATTTTAAGCAGTTATTGGTAAAACCATTCTAATAGTATCAATTCTAGCAACTGGAGCAAATGTTTCATTTTAATCAATTCCATGTTCTTGTGCAAAACCTTTGCTACTAACCTTGCCTTGTACTTTTCAACATTTCCTTCTACATCAAATTTGGTCTTATAAACCCATTTGACTCCTATACAATCCTTAACTTTAGGTAGATTAGTTAGATCCCATGTTTGCTTTCTTTCAATGGCATTCATCTCTTCATCCATTGCTTTTATCTAATGTTCCTCATTAACTGCTTCTTCATAATACATAGGATCATGAGAGAAAAGAGGAAAATTTGAACACAAATCAAACTTCTCTTCTTCTTGATTATAAATCTCATTCAAGTTTCTCATTTTATTACCTTTAAATCTTGATCTTAAAGTGGTAAGAGATGGATCTGATTCATCACTTACTTGTGAATTTAGAGTAGGATGACATGCATGACCAGATGATTCACCTTGTTCTAAGCTCCTAGGTGTTTTTATTGGAGTGCTTGTTCTTTCTTGTGGAGAGGATTGATCACCTTGCAAATTTTGTTCTTCAAATTCTTTTTCATTTTGTGGAATTGGTGCTCTAATTGTGACAGTGCTACCATCCCATGCTTCTTCTTCCTTAAATTCAACATCTCTGCTAATAATCACTGTCTTTGAAATAGGGTTATACAACTTATAAGCCTTTAAATCTTCACTATAGCCAATAAAAATGGATTTCTCACCTCTATCATCAATTTGTCTTCTTAATTTAGATGGTATAAGAGAATATGCAATACAACCAAATTTTTTGAAATGATGTACACTATGCTTCTTACCACTCCAAGCTTCTTGTGGAATTCTATCTTTGACACTCTTTGTTGGGCTTCTATTCATAATATATACTACACATGCTACTGCTTCTGACCAACATTCATTTGACAAATGTTTGACCTTCAACATGCTTCTAGCCATCTCCATGATTGTTCTATTATTTCTTTTTGCTACACCATTCTGTTGTGTGGTGTACCTTGTAGTCAGTTGCCTTTTAATGCCATGATATCTGCACAAATATTGAAATTCATTAGACATATATTCACCTCCTCTATCTACTCCAAGTACCTTGATGTAAAGGCCACTCTGCTTTTCAACCATAGCCTTGAATTCTTTAAAATTTTTGAAGGCTTTAGACTTATTTTTGAGAAAATATATCCACGTCTTTCTACTAAAGTCATCAATGAAGGTTAGAAAATAAGAACTACCTCCAAATGATGGAATTTGCATTGGTACACATAAAGCACTATGGACTAGCTCCAATATTACCTTTTCCCTATATGAGGCTCCTACTGAAAAGCTCTCTCTATGCTATTTTGCTAGAATGCAACTGTCACATGAACTTCCTGGATATTATATTGGTGGTAATCGCTTCACCATATTTTTATTTTGTAACAAATTCAAACCTCCAAAATGTAAATGTCCATACCTTAAGTGCCATATCCATGATTGGTCTAGATGCATGGTTTTGAAGTGGGCTATCTCTTCTCCTTGGATGCACTGAATTCAAAGAGGGAACATCCGATTCTTGGTCATCTCCACTTTTCCTATCAACCTGTCATTTGGAAACTTGTCTAGTATTGTGCAAACATTATCCATAAAAGATACTCTGTAACCTTTCTATTCTAATTGTCCAACACTCATAATATTATGCTTTATTCTAGGTGAAAAATAAACATCAAGAATAAACCTTCTTTCACCATTTTTTGCCAAAACATTTATTACTTCTTTACCCATTACATCCACTTTGTTATCATTTCCTAATTTCACTTCAAATTTTATGAAATCATCAAGACTAGTAAAAAATTCTTTATTCCCTATCATATGATTACTGCATCCACTATCTAAGAACCAAATATCTCTAGCATTTTCTTGAGTAACATGACAAGTGAGAAATAAGCTTCCAAGATTAGAACTAGATTCATTTGTGTAATTAGTATTCTTCTTGTCCACATCTCCTTGTTTCTTTCTACATTCACCTGCATAATGTCCATATTCTTTGTAGTAATAACATTGAATGTTAGATTTATCAAATCTCTGTGAACTTTGTTGGGAGTGATTATTGCCATGTCCTCTATTGTTGTAGTTTTGATTATTGTTTTCACCTTGATCTGGACTATTCCTTCCATATCTTCTTCTACCTCTTCCTCTGAAGTTTGACCTTCCTCTTCCTCTTCCTCTTCCTCTACCAAATGATACCTATGACTTGAAAGCATTCTCAAGAGAAGTATTGTTATTCCTATTCATTCTATATTCATGTGTTAACAAAGAACCCATTAACTCATCTACTAATAACTGTTTCAAATCATTGGTTTCCTCAATAGCTACAACTATTGCATCAAATTTTCTAGGTAAACTCCTAAGTATTTTTTCTATGATCTTCTGATCCATTATAGTTTCTCCATTAGATCTAATTTGATTTATAATATTAAATACTTGACCCATAAACTGGTCTATTGAATCTAAATCATTCATTTGCAAATTTTCAAAACTTCTCCTAAGAGATTTCAATTTAGCAATTTTTACCTTTGTATTACCTTTATAGGTAGTCTCCAAGATTTTCCATGCTGATCTAGATCTCGTTACTACTGCAACTTGGGAAAAAATAGATTCATCCAGTGCCTATTGGATTGGAAATAAAGCTTTTGCATCTTTTTTCTTATTCTCTTTAAGATTTTCCTTTGTGCTCAAATTAATGCCTGATGGGCAACCTCATCATGTGGTTCTACGAAACCATTCTCTACCAAATCCTAAACAACTTGTAAACAAAAACAATGTTCTCATTTTAATTGCCCAAAAATCATAATTCTTACCATTGAAAATGAGAATTTGAGGCTGAGAAATACTATTATTCGTTGCCATGTCTCAAGCTAAAAGAACACAATGAATAGTGGCTACAATTTGTGTATATTCTGCATCCTCCAATGTGTTTCAGACTATTTCTACTAGGGGATTCGATTAGGGCACGTCAGCCTGTTTTAGACCTTGGCTTGGGCTTCGCTGCCAATATAGCATGTGCGGCTTGCACAAATCATGATTCCCACAAAATTACTTTTCATACAACAACAAACTCTATCCTTATTTCAATAGGATGATATCATCATAAATCGATACCCACATAAAAGAAAATAATCCTCAGGCTTTATTACCATACGTGCTTTCTTTGTAAATGCCTATGCTCCATACATGGAACTGTTGCGCATTGACTTTGTCAGTCAGGCTAATCTTTTTCAGCTTCTCAGATCTTCAATAGTTGAAAAGGTATTTTCATGACTCTCCTCATTGCTTTATGCCTCTCCTTGATGCTCTTTACTGTGTGAAGCTTGCGTCAAATTTTCTTCGCCAATTTGTTGTTCCTTGACTGCTGTGCTAGGTCAAAATGACTATGCTTATCTAACCTATGCTCTTCCTTCAACGCTTCAGATAAAGAAAATATAGCAGAAAATAAAATAATAGTCAAAACTCAGATTGCTACGGCAATTCTGGAAAATAAGATTTTTCATTAATCTTCTTGATCTTGCATTACAAAGCTGAGCCCAAGAGTTCTTTAAATAGATTTTCTTGGCAAATCAAAGTGAAATTAAACTGCATGCAAACTGAAACTAAATTAATCTTTAACTAATCTAAAATTGATGTTTAACTTTTATTGTGCATGTAGACTGTGTGCATGAGAAGGAGTGAATAGAAGAGGGAGGTGGAACAGGAAGTTAAGTGGAGAAATTATCTCCAGTCTCTAACAAAACTGATATATACATCCTTAACCTTTTATCCATAATTTCATAAATGCCTTGTAATCTCCATTAATTATGTTTTTAAATATTCTCCATCTTCTACTATCTTTTCTTCATGGAAAATTTCTATTTTATAATCAAAGATGCTTTTATTCATGAACAAAGGCCAAACCAAAAACAAAACATAGTAGTAGTAGTAGTAGTAGTAGTAGTAGTAGTAGTAGTAGTAGTAGTAGTAGTAGTAGTAGTAGTAGTAGTAGTAGTAGTAGTAGTAGTAGTAATAGTAGTATTATCTTCCTTTTGATATATAATAGTAGGTGTGTTTTTCTTTCTTCATATACACTTCATTATTTCCTTCTAACAGTACCCTATCCCAAGTATGTGTTATAAATCCTTCATTGAATATGGGTTAAAACAAATTCAAATTACATATAATTTATAGGTCAGATTCTGCTACATCCGATCTGAAATCTTAAAAGGTTAAATTACTCACTTAACTTTTGTTTAAATAGTATAGGAAGTTGGAGATATGGGGCTGGCTCCTTCATGTTGTTATGAGAAAGAAGTGAAAAAACATCCATGGAGTTCAAAAGAGGATGAGAAAATCATAGATTACATAAACAATCATGGCCATGGTAATTGGCATAACATTTGAAAGCAAGCATGTTAACATTTTAATAATAAATAAAATAAAATGATCAAGTTTCATGTTGGGATTAACATCTAATCATTGAAAAGAATGAATTATTATGGCATATTTCATCTACCATTAATCTAATATATCTAGTTGTTTACAGACATAAAATTGCAGTAGTCAAATATCAAGTTTCAGATGTGGATCATCTTTGAATCCTTGAAAAGAGTGTATAATTTTTTAGTATTTCATTTAAGGTTAATTTAGGGTTTTACCAACATAAAATTATTATACTCAGACATAAACTAACAATGTATATTTCATTGAATGGTGTATAATATATTATACATTTTCAATTATTTAGATTAAGGTAAACTCATCTTTGATTGGCATGGAACCCAAACCAAATACTACAATAGGCCTAGGTTTTCTTAAGAGAGAGTGAAAAAAACATAACAAAAATAATTTAAAAATGTGAACATGCTCAACAAAGGCAAGAAGAAGGAAACAAGCCACCAAAAAAGAGGCCCAACCAAAAAACACCCATTTAAGTCAGAGAAAATGAGAAGCAGCCAGGCATAGAAGGGGCCGAGTCATGTAGAGAGGATTACATAACATGATTAGTCAAACATTAGTCTAATAAATCAAAGGAAGAATGCATAAGAATAAACTAAATTAAGCCTATTTATTTATGTGAGAATTACAAAAGATAGCAAGAAACAAATGAAAGAAAGCAACATCATATTACCTTCCCAAATGAATTCACCATACCAATGTGTCTTAAAAACATGTTCTCCCTCGATCAAGAGGTCTTGTCATCAAAAACAATGTTGGATAACTCCTCCAATGTTTCAATAACTCTCCACCAAACCTAGGCTCATGATATGTAACTATCTAATTTGCCTATGAAATGAAGTTTATCCAGATATGAATAATACAATAATCCAAACACAAATGAGTTGGGGAGAGATTTTAGCATTATAGAATTTCAATACATGAGCTTGAAAATTATGTCCATGGCCTCTTTATTTATATATTTTTGAGAATGACCAAAATCAACTATTTCAATACTTGAGCTTGAAAATCATGTCCATGGCCTCTTTATTTATAGATTATTGAGAATGCCTAGAATCAACTCGAACAGTCCATCTTGAGATGAGAATGTGTGATTAAATATTAATTCAGTATTTATAATTAAATCCATAATTATCCTCATCATGACTTTGAAAAAAGGGACATTTAAGAGGCATGGAGGGTCATTAGATGGCATGGGAGACCCATAATCTTGATATTTGTGGTATTTATTGCCTAGGGATGTCTTCCCAAGAAATGATGTCACCTGATGATACAATTAATAAAAATCAAATTTTAAAAATAAATATTTAACAACTCTCATAGAAAATTCACTTAATCTCTTGATTTGGATTAATTAGCCTTAAACAAGGTTAGTCAACAAATATGCAATTATTTAGAAATTGGCCCTCAATTAATCAAAATTGACTCAAGAATAATTTGAAGGTTAAGTTCAATGCATTTGAACCATATTACCATTTAGGATTTTGACACCATAAAATAATAAAGGTACATTATGTGTACCACTAAATTAGAAGAAAAGAGTGATCAGTGCACATAAAGGCAAAAATGTCATTTTGAGTCAAACTGAATTGATTAGAGTTAGTTGGCCATAAATTGCATTACCCCATTTAGGGATAATTTGACTTAAATTAACACTTTTAAATTATAATTTTAAACCATTTAAGGTGATTTATAGATTTTAACCTTAAATATGCATTTGAGTACAATTTGAATAAGATTGATAATTTCAACACAAATAGTGTTAAGAATTAGATGTCTATATTTCACCCCTATTTAAGAAGGTGTAGTGAGAAATTAAGATGAAGCAACATCTTTTCAAAGAAAAAATTTGTCAATAATAAATTGGAGCAGACCCATGATGCCCCCTCAAGATGACATACTAGGATGAAAGAGAAGAATGGACTCTTAAAAAGAGAAAAAAGTGAGAGATTAACCCATGGAATAGATCACATCTAGATGAGTTAAACTTGCACATGTGATTACCATCAATGATCAAAATATAATTATTGGTATAATAGGCCCCAAGAGATGGGGGGAATGGGAAAGATACAATCTATATATGTAAGGGACATACTTTAAATGTACCCAATTTGAGAGTACAAGTTGTGTGCTTACGGTATTGATTAATCTTGAGATAGGTTTCACACTATATATTGCCATGATAGGTAGTAATTTGGAGAGATTCAAATTAGAGGAAAAGTGAACATTTTTCTTCAGGAAGGTAAGCACCACTAAAATGGGGTATCCAAAGAGAAGATGATAAGAAGAACTCCAATACAGAAAATATGATTGTGATAAAATAGTTTTACCCCATCAGGGAAAATTTTGATCATTGATAAAGAATAAATAATGGTTTTCCTCTATAAAGTTAATTTTATTTATATGTTTTTCAAATATTATGTTCCATCTTGGGAAATTAAGAAGCAAAATAGCTCAAGGATATAAACTAAAACATAGGTTAAAGTGAGAAAGCACAAATGCACATGTGATGGTGTAATGACTTAGAAAGCCATATAAAACCAATCATATGAGAATGCACAAAGTGATGAGAGAGATGTAAAGAAGAATGAAAGATAGCCAAGTTGACTTGAATATAAATTCATCACTACCTAGATAGTTTTATGGACTCATGTTCCAACATGAACTTTAGGCTAACGTAGTTCACCCAAGTTTGGAAGAGAATGAAATGAGGAATGATTAAAAATGAACAAGAATTTATTAGACTCACAATGTATTGAAAGAGATACACATTTAAACATAGCGTGGAGTACTAAAATTCATGTTACCTAGATGCATAATTCCAAATCATGAGCCTAGTTTTTGTAAAGTGTTCTTGAGAACTATTCATCGAAGTCATGTTGACGTTTAAGACCTTGAGTCCTAAGCACAAAGTGCTTGTTATAGTAAAATAAATTAGGTATCCTAATTATGCATAACTTAAAATGACATAATATTCTAATTACACTGAGCCGATTAAAATGTGGATACCTATAACTAAGGATAATGGTAAAATAATGACCAAAACCAGAGTTACAATTATTTACATTTAAGAAAAAAAAAGAGCCTAACTTGAACTCAAGATATGATCAGTCTCAACATAAGTAAGAAAAAAATGTTTAAAAACAAAAGGAAAGAACATCTTAATAAACATAAGATCAAGATATAAATAATCAATATTTAGGTGGGCCATCAAGATATGCTTGAACACAAAAAGGAAAAGTAAAATCAAACAAAAAAATTAGACACTAGCAATAATCAAATAAACAAAAAGGTCTAAGAACAACTTAATAGCATAGGATCAAGATATAAATAATCAAGATCCATGTGAATCATCAAGATGTTCTGAAATATAAAGGAGATAAGAAAAAACATATAGGGAAGCACAAGACCAAGATGAGACAAAAATTAATAAAAAGAGAAAAGAAGAAGAATAAAAGGAGAGGTACAAAAGCACAATAGAACACCAAGAAACAAAAAATAAACACACACAAACAAAAAAATAAATTAGTGTAGTTTAAAACAAATGTTCATGCACATGTGGTATAGGCATTACTTTCCACCATAACATAACAAAGAACAATGACAAAACAATTGTTTCCTAATTAAAGAGGAACAATGACTGAAGAAAAGGGAGAAGAGAAGAAAAGGAAGTGGTTGGCCGAGCTGAATCTAGATATAGAAGACAAGTGTATATTACGTACATATCCCCATGGATGCATGTTATAACATGAACTTTAGGCCAAATGTAGTTCTCCTAGGAAATGAGATAGAAGAAAAATAGTGATCAGACCAACATGATTAATGTTATATAACAAATAGAAGATATGATAAACATATGAGAATGGTCTTGAAAACAACAAGCTGATGGGATGAGAAAGAACGATCTTTCAAAATGGCAAGTGCATGGAGAAATATGAATTGGTGTTTCTTTGATTGCAAAATGGCAAGAGCATAGCATAGTGGGATGGGAATGTATAAATATATAAAAGTATGAGATAATGTTTTTGTTCTTTTATGGATTGTGATCTAATGTTTTTTATTTTTTCAAAGTATTTCTTATGTTTTTGGTGTTTTGTGATAAAATATACACAAGGTGGACCATCTAGTTAGGAAGATGCACGTTCAAGAGTAGAAGTTCCAATAAAATAGCTAAGCCAACCACAATATCCCATGATCACAAATTGATGAGAGCAAGGATTTTGATAAGATAATAAATGCCTATAAAGAGTAGAAAATGTACTATAGAAAATTATGCATCATGAAGTAACTCAAAAGAAGTATTTGCATTCAACTATTTATAATATTATAACAAAGGTCTGGAGCTAAAAAGATTCTCTTGCTCGCTTGTCTAGTTGAACTACTTTGTATAATCAACATTGAGGATGTTCATAATGTTCGTGATACATAATCAAGATCATAACTAGTCAAAGGATAAAAAAATTTCAAGCTTACAACTTGACCAATACATAACAAAGAATATGTTTATCAAGGAGAACAATCCAAGATATGGTGAAATGCATTTAGAGTGAAAATGATTCCAAAGCCTTCACTGTCTAGAATCATGAATAGTGGACCAGGGTAATATAAAATATTTACAGGGTGGGATAATGTTAATTCATCATATGTTACCCCCAATTCTAGGGACTTATAGACAATGGCTCAAAGCTATTCATGCGTAGAACCTCTTAAGGTGTATTATGTTCATGGGCTCTATAAGTTATTCACTTTTAAGTTTAGCTAGTTGATATGTCCCTAATCCATAATTTTCTATAATAATATAGGGTCCCAATGAATTAGGCTAAAACATACCTTTCTTTTTATGTTCAACATTCATGTTGTTTTGGTTCTCTTTCAAAACAAAATCATCAATCTCAATTTATCAGTGGAGAATTCATTTGTTGTAACTTCTCCATAACATGTTATGATAGGCATGTAAGTTTTTTAGGGCAGCCAAACACTTACCATCAAGAAGTTATAGTTATTTCAGTCGTGAGGCTCTATAGTCTTCATGATCTTCAATGTGCTCTAGTGATATTCATAATGATGGCATCTCAATCTCAACCAAGATAATAGCTTCAGTGCCAAAAACAAGAGAGTATGGAGTGGCTCTAGGTGGGGTTTGATGATTGGTTTTATAAGCCCAAAGGGAAAGAAAGAGTTGTAAGTGCCAATTACAACCATCATCATTGACGATCTTCTTTAATGTGGCTATAATTGTTTTATTCAATGCCTCAAATTGTTTGTTTCTTTTTAGGTTGTATGGATTTGACTTCTTGTGCTTGATTTTAAATTTATCATAAATATATTTTACATCATGGTTCAAAAAAGATCCACCATTATTAGATATAATATAGGCTAGGATGCCATATCAATAGATGATATGGTACTAAATGAATTTCTCTATCTAATTACTAGTAATGTAAGTTAGAGCAATGGCCTCAATCCACTTGGTAAACTACTTAGTTGTCATAAAAATGTGCTTATGGGCATCTAAAGATGTTGGGTTAATTTTACTAATGAGATCAAGACCGCACATTGAGAGTCCATGGTGATGTGATTGTTTATAGTGGTAAAGAAGGTGCATATATCAAGTTTCCATGTTGCTAATAAGGGACACACTTATTTACATAGTTACAAGCATCAGTCTCCATTTTGGGCCAACAATACCCTATTTCAAAGAGTTTCTTTTCTAGGAATACACCATTGGTGTGATCCCCACACATTCCTTTATGAACCTCCTTTACTGCCAGCTTGGATTCTCCTAGAGATAAATAATGAAGAAGCATTCCATCATAGCATTTGTGATAAAATGTGATTCTGAAGAGAGTATAATGGGTTAATAAATAAATAAATACTTTTTGTTAGTTGTTGGAAAGGTCCCATGAGAGATAATTTGCTAAAGGAAAAGCATATTGGTAGCTTGTGAGGACATTTTGAGTAGAATAAGACACTATAGAAATTGAGTGCTCATTACTATTGGCTAGGTATGGGTGCTGATGTCAATAAGTTTTTTGAGAAGAGTAAGACATGCCAAATGAAGTAGTCAAAATGTAGGTTTTTACCAACCAATATCAAATCCCAGTAGGCCTTGGAATTTAGTAAGTAAGGATTTTTTGATTGGTTTGCTAGGAAATCAAAAAGGTCATGATTCTATATTTGTAATGGTTGATAGGTTTTCAAAAATGGGTCACTTCGTTCCATGTTAAAAAACAATTGATGCTGCTAACATAGCTAATCTTTTCTTTCAAGAAATTGTAAGATTGCATGGGCTCCCTAGGAGAATTATTTTAGATAGGGACACCAAATTTTTTGAGCACTTTTTGAGTACCTTATGGAAGAATTTGGGCACACATTTGACATTAATCTCAACTTACCATCCAAAAATTGATGGATAGATTGAAGTTATTAATATGATCTTTGGTAACATCTTGAAAAGTTTGATAAGCATGCATCCTAAACAATGTGATCTTGTACTTGCAAAAGCTAAGTTTACCTATAATGATTATCCTAATAAGAGTACAAGAATGATCCCATTCCAAATATTTTATGGAATACATCCTATAGGTGTATACGAGATGAGAGACCTAGGAAAAATGGAAGCAAGGAGTGCTGATGTAGAAGATTTTTCTAATGCCATGCAAAATTTGTATGAGCAAGTGAAAAGGAAACTTCAAGAAAACACCATCAAGTACAAGATAAGAGTAGATCAAGGAGGAGAGAGGTCAGTTTCAATGTTATATACCTTGTCATTTCTCACATTAGGAAATAAAGATTCCCTAAAAGAGAATACAATAAGCTGAATGTAAAAAAAATCCATGCAAGGTGGTGAGGAAATTTTCAAACAATGCATATGAGATTGAACTACCAAAGGGTATTGGAATCTCTCCAATATTCAATGTTACATATATATACCCCTATAAAGGTGAAGAACAACTAGCTAAAGAGCTGATGAATCTATCCAATGGGAACAATAATTGCCAAAGGAAGTAACAAAGGAGGTTGAGAGTATTTTAGATAAGAAAGTGGTCAAGAAAACAAGATATAAGGAATATTTATAGTACCTGACCAATTAGAAGAACCTATTAGGTAAAGATGAAACATGGTTGATTAAAAATGACATCCTCAAGCTAGACACAAGCATGGAAGAGTTGATGAAAAACAACAACAAATGAAGAATGCTTATTTTTATCTTTGGAAGAATGATGCAGGAGCATCCTTCATGCTATGAATGTATTTTTCATGTTTTTGGTTGAGTCCTGGAGTGTCTATCTGTTCTAAGTTAGTTTTACCTTCATTTCTTTACATTTAAAATTTTCAAATCTTCAAATATATCTCATAAGCATGTAATAAAGGCCAAATATGTCTAGAGGCCAATTTTTTTTTGAATTAATATAAAATGGTTTGGGATATCATAATATATGTGATCTAAATTTATTTAGGTGATTCATCAAGTGGTTAGCATCTTGTTTTGGTTAGTAAGCTATTAGATCCATTTATGGAGTTAGTTGTGTGAGGTCTAGAATAGGATTTGAGTTCCAAAATGAGAGATATGATGATATAAATGATTTTTTAATGTGGAGAATATGTATTAAGGCTTTGAATAAATGAAATAAATATTGGTTTTAATTTAAGATAGTTTTTAAGCTTTTTGTTGATCCTTCCCTGTGGACTATGTTATGGAGTCAGACAAGACAGTGAGGGTTTAATTAATTTATTTCTTCACTATGATTTCTTAGGTCTCTATATTAGATAAAATTAATTTAAACAAAATTTATTTGGGTTTTTGAAACCCTAGGATGTGTTCTATAGTTCCATTTATGTGTTAATTATATCAAAACTAAGACTTTGCTGATCTAGGAACCTGTATGGTGAAAATGTTCAAAAACATGAAATCCTTATGTTCCAAGAATTTGTGTCCACTTTATAAAGTTTCAAGGTCTAACTCAATGGGTAATTCCAATTTATAATTCAACCTTTCTTTTAGCCCTTGTATGCATAGACTAACTGAGATGAGGTGATTTGATGATGGCCTAGGGTTAGGTTATGAATGATTCTTGGTTAGATAGTTATGAAATGAAAAGTTAGACCTCCCATATGTTTTAAAATATTTATACCCTCCTTAAACTATCATCAAGCCCAAAACAAGGTGCTTAAGAGACCTAATTATGTCTATCATAGTCACCATAAGTCCTAATTTGTAAAAATAACAATATTCATATTTCACATATGTTGTATAACTCCTTATTGGGTATCTATATCAATTCAAAGTTTTTTGTTATAATGGGTATAAGATAATTTATGATCAAAATATAGGGTCAACAAGGATTCAAGTCCAAGAGCTCATCAACAAGGCAAATATAGCCTTATCGCCTAGGATGTGTGTTATGATCAAACAAGATTATCAAAGTAGGTGTACATAGCCTAGTTAAGTTGTATTTAGTGTTCCTAGGTTAGTAGTTGTTGTATATGAATCTTTATATATGGTTCCATGTTATGACCCAATTGTAAGTGCTCATGTATTATCTAAACACCATATTTTCATGAACCTATATGAATGAATGAAGTTTCAAAGAGGGTTTAAGGGTACTGTTGAAATTAAGATGTTGTGAGGGTGACACCATTTTTGCTTTGTCTACATACATAGTCACAATTGTATGGTTATCTTAATTAGAGTTAGGGAATCCTCATTCAAATTATGCCTTCTAAATGATAGAAATATTTATTATACATTTATTTTCTAGCAGTGAATCATGGCAATAACTCTTTCATACATATTTTGACATTTCCTTCGATCCTTTGTCTACACCATCACCCTGTTCAGGGTTGGCATGTAATGTATTAATATTATGTTTGATCTTAAAATGGTTTGAAACTTTATAAATTTTTTAGTGTATCTATTTCAGTTATTCTCTCTCTTCAAAATAATTATTCCTCATCATGATGCCTCTATATATCCTTTGATTACACATTTTGTAAGCTATGTTTGTGAATACACTTTCAAATAGGATTGTATGTCCTAAAAACTAAATAAAATGAAATATAATAATTTAATATATTGTAAATACATTTAAAAAAATGAAAATAATCACCTATTATATTCAAACACTAGAAACAAATTCATTTTGAACCTTCTTCCAATTGAACACTCAACATGCAATCATTCTTCATTATATGCATACGACACAAGGTTACAAATCTATTGTCAAAACTCAAGAATCATCATTCATATTATTTTTGAGACTAGAGTCATTATTAATTATACTATATAATGAAAACCTAAATGGAAAACCAAAATTTACAAAATTTATATCAAAGTCAACTTATCTAACTAACTCTTAACAGTCACAAACTAGTAAGAAAACACCTAGCACAAAGGCCAAGGTATATTATCTATACAAGGGTGACCAATAGTCCATGGTAAAGATCCATGGTGTTATTATTGATGTTTACAAACCATTTATGATTATATTACCCATAAAAAATTGACAAAAATCCTTACATATGATTTTCAAATTCAAACATTTGAATTGTGAGAATTGGCAAGAAAATCTAAATTTGAATTTATACCCTATCTCAACACATCTAAACAACTAGGAAATCATTCTAAGGTGCTTTAAATTAATCCTAAGAACTTATAAACATCTCAAATATGCCATTTTAATACAAAATACTAATCAAACAAAAATTTCTTGGTCAAACATCAATTTGATTCATCGACATAGGTTGCTCCTGCATGACTTTATTTCCAAATTTTTACATAGAAACAAATAAATAGAAGGAAAAATATAAATTACTTGATATTTTAGAGAAAAATACAAAATATAGATATATAATAAAAACCTCAAGACTTTACAATAAAGTTGGGTGTGTCTACAAGGTTTGTCATGGACACCCTAAAAACAAGCCAATCCTCCACTGTTCTCACCACTTTTCTTCCATCTTCCTAACCCCATAAACATGATTCATACATTATCTGGATTCCACATTCCTTTTTTCCATTTTACCATACCCATTCAATATTTGAATTGAATGGGAGGAGAGATAAATCCTCCTCTATATCTTAAGGTAAATCCCCCACCAATAATGACATAAATGGCTCGTGTGGGGAAATCAGTCCATAATCCAACTGCCAACCAATAGGAACATGGATTAGTAGATAACCATAATCTTTAATGAAAAATAAATGTATTGGAAATTAAACCCTCATGGTTTATGCCAACCACCATATTAATGTCATTAAACATTGATCATAATCGATGTAAGTGGACTTAAATATAAGATTTAAATGTTAATTAAATCATGTTAACACAAAGTCAATTTGAAAATATAACCAAGTAATTTAAATAACATGCCACCACCTTAGTGTGAGGTGTTATAGGGTAAAAAGGTTACATGAAAGAAATGAAGTATCAAAGGTTCCAATGGGGTATCAAGGGTAGGTCTAGGTAGGTCTTAAGTAATGTGCTTGTATAAATAACTGGGATCCACTTAGGTGTGTGGAAAAGAATGAGGGCCTTCATAGAGGAATAATTAGAGTTGGCATAAGATGGAACAAATACTATGTTTATAATAAAAATAATGATAGGTAATGGTAATAACAACATTCAACAAGGATAAAGTACACCAAAAGTAACAAGGTAAAGTACAACCATAACAACAATAAGTATAAGGACCAAAGTTGATAATTGACAATCATAATGAGAAATCAAGTTGTTCGAGGGATATAAAATGAAAGCAAACAAGTATATCTATTGGACATGTTTGACTTTCTCAGAATTCCTTCAGGTTTGGGAGTATAATCTTTAATATCTACCTAGCTCATTGATAGAACCTTCAACCAAAAAAAATGACATCAATTGTACCATATCAAAAATTAATAAATCAATACAAATTCATAATATTATCAATTATGATAATATTTTTATGTAATTATTAAGTACAAAATTAAACATGCAACCCAATACCACTACAATAAGTACTACATATAGTCCAACTAAAATAACAACCAATAAAAAGTTTAACAATAATAATAACAATGTCTTAATAGAAAAAAATTTATAAAATGTGGGATCTTAACATCCTCCCCCTCTTGAATGGAAGCCGTTCTGACAACTTTGTCAAAAATCCATGCATAATGCTATTTGAAAATATGAACATCTTCCCAACTAACACTTCTTTTGCTTAGCAAGGCCCATTATACCAAAAAATGTTGTATATCTATATTACATAGCATAATGATGTGATGTTTGAAGATTCTCATTGGTTTCATCTAGATCTTTTCCTCTTCCATGACTTGTAAATGAGTCCAATCCAAAAAATGAGATAGATAAGGTATATAATTTCTTAGTAAAGAAACATGAAATACATCATCAACACCTGATTGAGAAGGAGGAAGTCTAGATACTAATCAATAGGGCTAATATTTTACATAATTTCAAAAGGCCTAAAAAATTGTGGAGCTAACTTGGAAGCATTGACAAACTTTATAGAGCTTTTTCGAGGTCTAACACGTAGAAACAATTTATCTCCCATGTTGAATTCTCATGGGGTTCTCTTTTGATTTGCATAGCTCTTTTTCCTATCAGAAGCTATTTTCAAAATTTACCTTATTAATGTCATCTACATATGATATTACAATTACAAATTAAGTCCGACAATATCTATATTTTCCATGTTATCTCAAAAAAGTGGAGTAATGCATTTATGCCCATGTAGAGCTTCAAATGGAGCCATATTTAAAACATAATAGTAGGAATTATTGTATGTAAATTCAAATAGATCAATTTAGTCTTCCAATTTATTTTTTTGATCCATTACATCTATATACAACATATCTACAACCACTTGGTTAAAGCTTTCCATTTTACCTTCCATTCCTAGATGATATGAAGAATTTAAATTTAGGCTTGTTCTAAAGGATGAAATCAATTTATGCCAAAACCTTGAATTAAATAACTTGTCACAATCTGATATTATCACTTCAAGTATGCCATGAAGTCTAACCACTTCCTTCACTAAGTATTCTATAAACATAGAAGCATCATCAATTAAGTTTCCAACAATAAAGTGGCTAAATTTAGTGGTTTTATCAATCACCACAAGGATTGTATCATGCTTTCTACATGATTCTAACAATATTGTGATAAAATCAAGTGAGAATAAAACCAACTTATCTCTTTTAATATCATGAACGTACAACAACCCTCCTAGATGGAAATACTCAACTTAACCTATTGGCATTCTAAGCATTTTGCTATAAATTGAGTGACATCATGCTTCATTTCAAGCCAAAAAATAAATATTTTTTAGCTCATGCATCATCTTTGTAACCCCTATATGAGCATAATAAGGTATTGTATGAATTTCATTAATCACATAATTTCTCAATTCACCCAAACTAGGTACATAATTTTGGCCTTTATGCCTTATAAGTCCATCTATTGTAATAGAAAATTAAGTAAATGTCTTTTCTATAGGCTCACCAACCAAGCCTGCTCTTACATCATGGTATAATTCATAAGTAAGCTACTATTTCAGAAAAAAAACATCTAAAATTTATTTGAAACACCAATAAGTCATCAAGTTACATGTGTCTATTGAGTGCATCAGCCACACGATTCTCCTTGCCATTGACATATGATATGTCCATGTCAAAATTGATTAAAAATTCCATCCACATACATTGGAATGCATTTAAATCTTATCAAGAAAATAAATAATCAAGAATCTGATCATTAGATTTCACATTGAAAGGCTTTCCCAGTAGGAAATGTTTCTATATTTTGAGTGTATGAACAATTGCACCAAGATCCATACCATGCATAGGATTGTTCTTTTCATAATATTTCAATTTTCATGACTGATAAGCCATAAGTTTTACATCTTAGGTCAAGATGCCTACATAAAATTCATTAGAAGCATCATCTCAAACTTTAAAGTTACCATTTGGAGACTGTATTAAAAAAATAGGAGTTGTTGTAAGCTAAAATTTCATATTTTTAAATTCTTCCTCACACTGAGGGGTCCACAAAATTTTCTTGCCTTTGGACTGTAAAGAGGTATTGGGATAAGCCACACTAGAAAATTTTTCAATAAAATGCCAGTAATAACCAATGAAACCCATGAAGTTGCATACATCATATACATTGGTAGAGATAGTCCAATCTTGAATAGCTTTAATCTTTTTGGGGTCAATAGTGATGCCCTATTTGGAAAGAATATGTCATAAATAATGAAATTGAGAATCATAAAATGCACATTTTTAGAGTTTCCCATATAAATTATGATGTCTTAGTCTTTGGAAGACTAAATGAAGGTGTTAATCATGATCAGCCTCATTTTTGGAATAAATGAGAATGTCATCAAGAAAAACTAGCACAAACGTATCCAAGAAGTCTCTAAATATGTTATTCATAAGATTCATGAAAGCTTTAGGTTTGGTGGTTAAGCCAAAAGGAAAAATCATGAATTCATAGTGCCAATATTGAGTTCTAAAAGTTGTTTTATGAATGTCATATTTATTGATTATTAACTGATGGTAGCCTAATCTCAAGTCAATCTTAAAGAAGACTACAACACCCTTCATTTGGTCAAATAATTCATTAATCTTAGGTAAATAAAAATATTTTTTATTGTTACCCTATTTAACATGTGGTAATTAATGCAACTTCTTAATGTGCCATCCTTCTTCTTCATGAAGAGAACTAGAACACCCAAAGGAGACACTTGGATAAATGTTTTCACTATCCAAAACTTCTTGCAGTTGAAATTTTAACTATTTTAAATTAGTCACATTCATTCATTAGGGTGATTTAGAAATAGGGGCAAATCAAGGTATGATATTAGTAGATAAAATTTGCCTTAAAATTAGGGTGGTAAACTAGGTGCTTTCTTGAGGAAGACATCCATAAACTCCCTTAAAATGGGAAAATATAAATAAAACAAATCCTTTTCCTTTGATAATTCTTTATATTTGGACTACATAAAACTTGCATCCTTTTCTAACAACTCTTTTATGTTATAGGGCTAAGAGAGTTTTACATTTTGTAAACCATTGCATGGCATGCAATTCCATACATTGGCCAAGGTCATTAGGGCATTTTTATCTTTTTCCCACATAATAAAGTGTGGTTTGATATTCATGTAGACAATTCATCCTAAAGAAGAGATCATAACATGCTAAAGGTGTGAGAAAAAGATTCACCTTGGTCTTAAAAACACCAAGATCTAATTCTTCTTGTTCCAAGCACTCATTAATCGGCACATTCTTGCTAGTACCAAACTCAACCTCTCAACCTTTTCTTATTAATATGGGTTTAATATTACATTTCCTTACAACAAAATGGGGAAAAAATCATTCTATTTCAATTGAATCAATCAATACAGTCAAAGTAAAACCATTAATTGTACCTCAGGTTTGAATTGGAGTGGCCTGAAAATTAACATTATGATTATCAATAGTAGCTTATACCCTATGATTCACTATTTGGCCTAATTTCAGTTTAGGAAAATCTTTTTTATAGTGTTTTTTTTTACATTCCCAAAAAATAATAGGTCTATAAGATGCTACTAGAAGAATATTTGCATCTATGTCTAGTCCACATTAGCTATTTTGATGTTCTTTCTTGTAAGAACCAAATTTTGAGGATCCATGGGACTTGAAATTTATTTTTTGATTAGAAAACATGCTTAAATTTTTAGTGCCACCAAAAAACCTACTGTTATATCTAATTTTTAGAAATTCTTTTTCATGGGAGAAACATTCTTTGCTTTAGACTGCTACATGCTTGTCTTAAATTCTTGTCTTGCTTTTGGTGAGACTTTTCTTTTTCCTTAGCCCTATATGCTAATTCAATTATTACAACCAAAATCATTGGGTTTGTCATATTGACGTCATGAATCATTATTTCCTTGAGATCATGTTTGAACTTAGTAATCTTGGTATCTTCATCATGCATATAGTTCACATGATGTAATAAATTTAGAAACTTATTCTCATACTTAGAAATAAACATATTTTCTTACTTCAAAAGCTAAAACTCAGTGATTTTATTCTCCTTATAGTTTACATTTAGGTATATTTTATGAAACTAAGTCTCAAAAACAAACAAAGACATGTTCAAGTGTTGATATCCTTCAATAGCACAAAGGTGACTCCACCATAAAACTACAAGACCAACTAGCTGGTTGGCTCTCACCCTGTCATTCACATATGATGGGATGTTATGAAAGGTGAAGTATTTATGAAAGCGTACCAGCCATGCATTGGTTACATCACGTAATTCCTCACCGAAACCAGCCATGCATTGGTTACATCATGTAATTCCTCACCGAAAAATGTAAGTGGTGGAAGCTTATTTAACTCTTTGATTATTTGGTCAATAATAGTCAAAGGTAGATCTTGAATCATAGGTGATTCTACCTACCCCATTTCCAATCCGAGTATTTCCTCTTAGGATATCCCTTCAAGACTGTTCAACCTTTGATCTTGGTTATCAATATTTCCTTATAAGGTATTAAATCCCATAAATATGACACTAAGGATCTCCTCCTGATTTTCAATTAGATTCCAATCGTCCACTTCATCATTGGGTACCTCTATTTTTGTTAGTATTATTTATGGGCAGCTCTTCTTAGTTATGAATGGGGATGTGGATATGGTGACATCTTCTTCATCATATACCTCTACCCCTAACTAGGTTTATATTAAAAAGTTTCCCATGTATGTTTTCTCCACTTGATCATTTTTTAATCATCCTGAGAAGTACAAGTGATAAGTCATTAGATTATAAAATTATAAGAATAAAACTCTTTCTCAAAGTTCCCTAGAGTATAAAAAATGCTCTAATACTAGATAAAATAACTCCCCAATAAAATTAGAATTGTACATTAGAGTACATTTTGGATGTGTTAGACCTAATTATCTCTCTTGATAACACAAGGCCTAGATATTTATTATACTAACATACATGCAATTGAAACTAAAGGAGGTGAATTGAAGTAATTAGCTAGAGGTAAACACGTATAGAAGGTGAAATATGGAAGCATGATATTATATCATATGTTTTATGGTTTTTGGGGTTTATTAGTGTACGGATATATGGATAAGACCCAAGTGCCATATGTGGTACTTGTACTTCCACATAAGACTATTTCTAAGTCCCTAACCCTAGGTAAGTACCTCACTCTCCTCAGTGGGTTTTAGTCCCATTCAAGGATGATTAAGTTAAAGGATTAGTTTAACCAAGAAGGATAACTCTATTATCCTAAGTTATCATTCAAGTTAAAATAGGTCTATGTTAAAGGTACAAGCCACTATCTTTATATTTAAACATAATTTAGACAACTAAACATAAATATCAATTTGAAATCAATTCAACACATGAAATTTTATAATCATTCATGCAACGTAAAACATTATTTCATAAATATAAACCTATTTAAAATATAAGGTTTTATAGTGCTAACAACAAAATTCATAAATCCCACATGACCTTTGAGGACACCATATTACTTATATAAACAATGCATACATCATATGTTTACTAATATGAATGTCATTACTTATGATGTGATGAATGATATAGTTCTGATCAACATTATTATCCTCTAGGAAGTCAAAAACCAAATTCATGCAAACAATAAATTGGTATGGCCAATGACATATTTTGAAACAAGAGAGGCTAAGATATTTTTCATCTAAGGTGTCTAATTAATTAAACCTTGCTTATCTGATTATTTCAAAAGAAGACAAAATTATGTATTCAATCAATAACTAAGCCATTTTCATATCATTATATAAGAAAAGAATGGATTGTTTCCATACAATATTCTATTATTATGTAAGTAAATATATGTCTAATAAATCACTGCATTCAAAAACTAACTACGTATTTCAATAGACTAGATGAGGGCAACAAGTAAATTAAACCAACATAAATAATCAAAGTAGACAGAATACAACACACTTTAGATAAACAAAATACAACCAAGTTCTAAGTTGAGTGGAACCCAAATTAAATGTTCCACTTAAGTAACTCTTAGAAATCTCTCTATTGGTAAATCCAATGTAATTGAGGCAATTATGTTTAAATAATGGAAGGGAAAGTGAGAACACATATAGCCTAAATAAAATAAATTAGCAAGTGTGCAACTTTTTGTTTATATTTCTACAATCATCAAATGGAGTAGGAGAGTTATGTAAAATGAATCTTTCCTTATACTAATTCATTATATTAATTTAATTTAAATAATTTCACTTAACCATATGATCATTTTATGTAGGAATATTTACATACTTTTCAAAACATCTTGATTAATAAAGGATGTAAGTTAATCTTTAATTCATTTTTTATCTAATACAAGAATGAAAGCATTAATTTTTATATCATATATTTGAAACATATATATATATATATATATATATATATATATATATATATATATATATATATATATATATCTTAGGGAAAGAAATTAATATTCTTCAAATAATATATGTATGCAACATACATACCTTACACACAACCAAGTGTGTCTAAAACACATTATAAAAGGAAGGATTCTAATTTTTTCGCACATTAATTAATTACTATAATTTTGAATAGTTTATGCATTGTTTAAGATGACTAAGAGATCCATGTACATCTATGTATATGAATTTACCATTTACATAATGTGATAGTCCCAATAAATCTATTTATATTAGTTTTCATGCTTAATTTGAGACTATGTAATGATGAATCCCTAACACAATGTAATTTTGATTTAACTATATGGTATAATCAAAGATTATTTTTCTCTTCGAATTCAAACCATATCTACATGATATGTGGTTAAAATACTAGTATAAACATTTAAGTAAATCTTATTAAACACAACTTTGATAGATCAATTTGACTATCCCAATTATTTATCTAATCTAATGAATCAACATGATAATAATTATATAGATTAATCACATACAATAATTTGTAATAGATCTAATTTAGACATAAGTTGATACTGGAATAATAATTCTATATTTGATAATTGAATGCTTAATCTATAGGAAAGTCAAAACCAATTAGTTAATTTATTATACTTGAAGTATATCACCTTCAACTGTTAACTATCTTACACTTAGGAAATGTTCATCTTCTATTTTAGTTATGTAGGTCATTAAAAACATAGGTTAGCATTTAATGTGATCAATTTATCTAATAAATATTTTTTCCTAACTAATTCAATGTCAATGCTAACCAAATATAATAAATTATTGAATACTAGCTAACTCAATATCAATAATAACAAAATATACTAAGTAACATAATAACTTATATTGTTACTACCTTATATTACGTGTGTGCAAGTCATTGAATCATGTAGTTGAATGTGAATGAATTGATCAGTAAAAACCCACCCAACTAGCCTTATGAGCTCAACCATTGGTGGCCCTCACCACTAAAACTATCAACAAGATGGTGGTTGTAGTAACCAAGAACATGAAGTGAATTTTGAATAATCATGTTTTCAAAAAACGAGACATCTGAAAATAAAAGAATACATGAAGACAAATTTACCACTTTGAAGTGAGATGAGAATAATTAATCTATCAAAAATATTGATCAGGAAGGGGAATGTTAATATAGGTTTTTGAATGACATAGAATGGAATAAATATAATTCATTATATATTTTTTTAAATAACCACCTTGGATCCCCATTCAAGTCATGGTCAACCTTAAACTACCAATATATAAAATGCACCCATTTATCTATTCAAGTCTAGTCTAGGAATGGTAACCAAACAATAGATAACCAGTTAAATGAACCACATAAAATCTTTAAAATAATTTCATATATTCAATGTAACTATCAAATCAATAAAATTATAAATCAAACTAGATTATTCATTATTATGAAGGTAAAGATTCGATAAAAATAAAACATCTCATAAAGCTGAACAAAAATCCTTCAAACATTTTCAATATCCTCTCAAGTCTAGATGAATAAGACTAATTATGCTCATTACACTAAACAAAATTGAGTTTGAAGTCAATCAGACAACAAAAGCCAATTAAACATGCCTTCAAAAGTAATAAACCCAAAGTATCAAACACAATCAAGTTTACTTCCCAAAACTCAATAAATCATCATAACCCATTGATTTAAAAATAAAGTCATGGATATCAAGAACCCAACAAAACTTAAGACCACATGAAAACATACAGAACCAACATATACATCCTATTTTTGAGATAACTTTAAGTGATGTTACACACACACACACACAAAATCAACAACATGTATGCATACAACATCTTTGGTGCAAATGAATAACATAGTAGATTTAAGATGTAAACAAGGTAATGATAACCCTATCAACTATCAATAACATGGCCAAAATATAGTATAACAATTAAAAATCACATCATAGCACAACTAACATAAATTTCATTATGACATTATAAACACAATATAAAATATAAACCTAGTTATAGGTAATACTACCCATCAATGTAGTTAATAACGACAGTCCTAATTTAATGTTATTGTAAATATTTTAGCCAAAATTATATTTCATGTAGTCAAAGGAGTGATAAAAAAAACCTGAATAAAAATAAGACAAGTAATAATGTAACACATGAGAGAAGACATTGATATTTAATATAACCATAAACCCTATAATATCTTTACACCTTGGCATACTAGCAAAAGAAAAAGAAAGGAGTTTATATATAAATCTTATAAGATAATAATACTTGCCTATCTCCTAAGGTTATATTAAATAAAGTGACAAGAACAAAAATCATAGTTGAATAAGACTCAGTTCAGACCCAACCAACTACGATGGGGTTCAACATAGTCACACCCAAAACATAGTGTGAAAATAAAACATAATCACATTTAAAATAGCAACTCAACATTTATGCAACAATATGGTAACAAAACACACTAAAATAAAACCAAGACACTCAAACAAAAATTATTTCTATCCTTCCATGTAGATATAAATTACATACAAGTGGGATCAATCCAATCATAATAACACAATAACATAGATTTACACATAATGAAGCATGCAACCTTGCATTAATTAAATGATGTATGCTCCTAGTAGGGTAATGAAACATAACCATTTTATACATAACCATAATTATAAAAAGGATGCATAAAAGATATACTTTGTGTAAAGGGTGAAATTTGTGTATGCCCTAAAGGCAATGATTCTAAAAATTAAATATTTATCAAACCAAACATTAACATTTTTAGGATTCCACATGTCGACATTAGTAAAATAAATTGGATGCTCTAATAAAATATATCAAACCCTATGTTAACTTGAGTAGCATAAAATTCTGATCAGAACATAAAATTAACCACTCAGGTTCAAATCCACAGTGGATTTAGAGCCACTAAAAGATATGGTTTTGATAATTCATCAATAAAAAATAGCTTCAAACACAAATTTACTATGACACTCTACAATGGGAACATAAATAAGTATTCTCCCACCTTTTCAGTGTGTCCTTAAAGTGTTTTGAATCACACAACGTCCATGGGATTACAGCTGGCATCCATGCATCCATTATTCTATGCATAAGTTATATCTTTACAAGCAATGTAAAAAATGTTAAAAAAAAGTCCCTGATATGTTTATCTAGCTAGTAAATTCAAACCTAAATTTGACTAGAAACACACCAATTTAGAAAAACATGACATATTAATACAATTTTAAAATCTAAAACTAATCATTTGTATCTAAAAGTAGAAGACATTTCTCTTTAATGTGTTTTCTAATAGAATTAACCTTTTTCATTGTAGCTACATGGTGTTCCCTTATCTCTACCACCAACATGGATCAATTAGCATTTATGGCATTGATGTATTGAAGCCTTGCTTTACATCAACACAATAATAGGTTTTTCTACTAAATTTTATCAATATTGCTCCAAATATTCGAGTCAAAATTTGTATAAATTGTAGGGTGCAATGCCATTCAATAATACCAATGGAAGTCTCAAGTATCAATTTTTTTACATCATGATCAATTATATTCCATATTAAAATTCTAGTTTGTGTTCTCACTACTTTCAAATTAAGAACTTATACAGTCATTTTCAAACATGTAGACATAGGGAGAGTCAACAAGGCCTTTTAGAAAAATGTCAACAAAATCAAAGTCATATAACAAGATAACATACATACACAGTCATATAATCATACATTGCTACCCTAATAAACAATGCACTATAGAATATGAAATCATCCAATCCTAACTTGATTGAACCTAATGTAGAAATCCCTATTCCTTCATCTCTAGACTTGTCTACGTGTTGTACCAATATATTTTCCTAAAGACCTAGATCCATGCATAACTACCTACTTCACACTTGGTCAAGGATGGAACATATACAATGTATCTTATTTTTAATATTTTATTCATGATGAATTAGAAAATGAGTTTCATGATTTTAGTGGTGCATACTGATAATAATTTTTTTATAAAATAAACTTTCCCTACTTAAGTTTCATCCCACCTATCCATATTCATATGCATTTATTATCATTACCAATAAATTTCATGAGTATTATACATTAATAATTTGAGTGAATATATTTCAATGTGTTGGGTATGATGTCAACACTCTCTCCTTTAATAACATGCAAACAATTTTAACCAATGAAAATATAGATAAAAGCTTTTTTTCACATATTGTGTTAATAAATGCACAAGTTAACTATTAAAAACATCCAAATTTTTCAATACATAAAAACCAATTATTTATGATTGGTGGAGAAGGGTGAATTTAATCGAAAGTTAAAGTAAACTGATTCCATTAGTATACCCCTTTGTGACTAATAACATATTTTGACTACTTTTGTTTACCATATGGTGGTTATCTCTATAGTATTTTATGATTGGTGAGTATAGTTTTTTTGTTTAGCACTTGTCTTTATTCACATGATTTTTATGGTATGCTTTAACTTTTGTAGTGGGTCTAGATCTATATACTTTACCCATTCCATGTAACCCAAAATTATGGTTAATAGTTTTTAATATGTTTTCTAACATTAAAAATCCTCTATTTTTAAAAAATCCATTTACTGTTATTATTTGTAACCTTAAATTTATTTTTATTTTAGATAACTTTAAATTCAGTCTTATTTGGGAATTTTTTCCCTTTGAAGTTATAATAAATTTGACCGATACTTAAGAACATTTGTATTTTAATATATAACCTCAAATATTTCAATATAACTAAAAATTCATCTAAATAATGAAATTTGAAATACATTTAACCCATACTTAAGAATATTTGTATCTAGATATATATGACTTCAAAGTCTTGAATATAATTTAAACATTTATTAAGATAATAGAATGAGTTTGAGACTAATATTTTTTTAATAATTGAAAATGAAATATTGATATAATTACATTGAAGCTTATTATTGAGTGGTTGATTGATAACCAATATATCAAAATCAAAGTACATACTCACTAATGTTATTTCATTTTTTTCCTTTGATTTAAACTAATTCTTATAATGTCATTTTCATATTAGTATTGATTTAAAATGGAAAATAAATTGAGTGAAGATGTAAAAAAAAATATAGTTTCACATGTTAAATCATATAATAAATTAGTTTCACAATCATTATTCTTAGGTACAATTACTCAATTACTTATTATCATGATAAAATATTAGGAAGAGGCATCAAAGGACCTAATGTGATAAGAAGTGTCTCCCTTTACATTAGAAAATTTAAAGTTTTGATTTCCATGTAATGCATGTATTTTAATATATGTTTTAAGTTTGGGATATAACTATAAGTATTTGTTGTAATCTAACACACCCCATTTTCAAAAAAATTAAATAGGGACTGATTTTTGCTAAGAAATATTTATTCATAGTCTATAGTAACCTTAGGAACTCTAATTTATACATATATATATATATATATATATATATATATATATATATATATATATATATATATATATATATATATATATATATATATATATATATAATATAATATAATTAAACCTATGGTTATTTTCTAAGTCTATTTACATTTTAAAATTACAACACAAACAAATTCGAATCTTGAACACTATCAATTATTCATTTATCACCTTTGATATTTTTTTAATTTTATTTTAGATACCTATTCAATGTCATGTTTTTATTTAATTGACTAACACAACTAATTAAAAAAAATTAGTTTATTTAATATTTTATGTGCGTTATCTCATTATTGGGTTTTAAATTTTCATCAAGTTCCCTAGATCGTGACATCTATTTACATCCCAAGTACTTGTAGCCAACTGCATTCTTTGTGAAATTTATATATCCTCTTGATCATTAAATATTTTGAGATCATTTCACATGGAATAATATCATTCAATTATGACTCTCAAAATTAAAACAATATTCTATGTATTCAAATAAGTTGAGTAATCACAAGCCATCCAGATGTGGATATCGAGTTCACTTAGGACACAACTAGTCTTCATGAAAAGTCTCAATCTTATGAATATTTTGATCACTAAGATCATGCCATGTGATGAAATATTGGTCATCTAGAGTCTCTAGGAGGTGAATACGTAGTTTACATTGAAAATCATCTTAGAATCCTTATATCATGGAAAGTGGCTACATCTTGTTGGCATAAAAACTAACAGATCAAGACAGGTCAAATATATTTAAGGTTTTTAAGTGGCCAACTAATTGAGATCATGATGGGTGGAAAAATCTCATTCAATTAAATCCAAATGAGGTACATGTAAACTAAATATATTCAAGCTTATTGGATCTTTTAGATATTATCATGTGGCAAGATCCTGATCATCTAGAGTCTGTAAGAGTAAAATACATAATTGACATTCAAAATCCTACCAGACTCCTGAGATCATGCTAAGTGGAAAAATATTATTGATGCAGGGTTAACATGATAAAAAGAGTATCATTTGAAATGTTAAGACCCCTATGTAAATTTTAATGTGTTAAGTGGGAAAATATCTTGAAAACATGGCTAAAATTTAAATGCAATGTTTTAAAACTAGACAAAATCCAATGCATGATAAGAGGACACATGGCCAATAAAACTACAAATACTGACTAATAATTTTAAATCAAAAGAAGAAGTAGATAAAACCTATTGTTTACATAAATTTCACATGAACTGTGCATTTAAGATTCATATTTTGGAAATATATGAAAAAATTGAACCAAAATCAAATCACATTACCATTAATCTAAAATCTACATATTACAAATTTGATCTCTCACATAACCAAAACCCCTAGTTCTCCTCAATAGATTCACAAGTGTTTTTAGTCAATATATGAGAAATACTACAAAAAAATGGCTCCTCCAAAATAAAATTACAACCACATCCCCTCTTCATACTCCATTTCTAGTAGCATAGAGTATATGGACATTGTGTTTGATAAGAGTTCCCTTGATTTTAATTTTCCTCACTATTCAACTATCTGAGATGTAGTAGATGCCATAGTGAAATGTTCATCACAAGATCATTTATCTTAGGAGGAGTTAAAATAAATTGACAATTTATTTTAAATTAACAACATAAGAATACATAATGTAGTGCCAAAATTTAAGGCAATTCCCTATATAGACTTAATTCATGATTTATTTTATAATGGTGCTTTCATGTTGGAGATTGATTTCATCTAATAACTCATACGAATATAGTTTATTGTATTTTTGGAGATGAATTTGAAGGGTATCTAAAGTTTTCAATGCCTAAGGTCACTTATAACCAAGTTTTAGCCAATGTGTAGATGGAACAAAATACAATAAAGGGGAAATTGAAACAATGGTTAAAAATGGGTATGAAATTAAGTACCAAAAGGGGTATTTTATACAATCCCATAACTAAGTTTAGGATGGACATTAGGATAACAATAGAACTTATTAATATATTATATATTTTCCCTATTACCACTGATGTATAAGTACAGTGGGTTCCCTGTTTGGATTTTCTCTTCACCTCAGATAAGGTTGTACCATTACAAGAGGTTATCAGTGCTAGATTAAAGGAGTAAACATTCAAATTTGAGCAAATTCCAGCTTATGGAATTTTCTTATATGATATTATGTCCTATTTATTGGACATATTCCTATAGATAGTCTTGAAAACTTTTGGGGAACCGTGGAAGCCATCTACCAAGTACCCAAATAAAGTAATTTATGTTGCTTACCCTTTCTCACATATTTATAAATCCAAGAATAAAATCATTAGAATTTGTTAATATATTTATCCTTAGGTCTACCTAGACATATATGAAAATTAGATTCCTAGGATATTGGAAAACATGACGAGTATCTCTAAAATGGGAGATTATTGATACTATCTCAGTTGTACTATCATTAAGATTGAGGGTACTAAAGCATCCCCTATGTATTTTACATTCCACATCTTAGATAAGGTGGCTGATAAAAAATTTCACACCACTTATACAAAAATGTGGATGAGGAGCTTGATACCAAACACCAAGATTATTATCATAAAACTCCCCTATGTATTGTCCAACTTCATTTTACAATAAGGGCACATATCAATTTAATGGGAAAGGTCAAGGTTCATAACGACTAGAAGTATCCCAATAAAGATATTGGTAACCTAAAGAAAGAGTAAAGAGTTATCATATGCACCTTCAATAGAAGAATAAATTAATCATCAAGTATGTTAAAAAAGTATATAAGCATTATATTATCTTTCTCAATTATTCATATGATTATTAAGTTTGGATCAATATGAAAAAGCATAATATGCCAATGATAATTGCTCAAATAATATATTATGACCATGAAATATCTAAACAGTGACCAAATAAAAAAGTTGAAGAGTTTGAAATATCCAAAAATCCTCAACAGTGAAAACCATAATATCAAAGCACACATGAGAAAGATCAACATCACTCTCATATACAAGAAGAAACTAATCCATCTTAGGGACATACTAATATCCAAAAAGAAGTTAGTGATCATATTAGGAAGGACATTCTCAAAGGTCTCCCTAGTCTTCATAAAATTACCACTCATCTATCTAGTACTCTCTAGTCTTCATCTACTTCTCACTCATCTATATACTAGAATTTTAGGCAGAGAAAACACAATTATGAGGACCTTACCTTCTCTACATTGACAAACATAAACATTTTATTGGGAACCACTAGACCCAATTAATATAATTACACATGTAAGTCTTCGTAAGTTTTTTAAAAATTATTGTACATCCCTTTTATCTACCCCTCTTTCCACTCAAACACCTCCAACGATTCTAGATTCATTATTGTAAAAAATTTTGGGATAAACTCCCAAACATTTCCCATTATACTGGTTTCTATTCCATCCACTCTTGCTTCCACCACCATTATTTCACTACCTATCCCTTCACCACCTAAAATAGTAATTCCTATAATTATGAGTCTGTCATTGATTTCACCTTCCCTTTCATTTCATGTTTTGATGTAGCATCATCAACAAGACACATCTAAATTGGGGTTTGATAGGTCAATTTTTGGGTTAGTAGTCCTTAGGTATTTGTATTAGGTCACTTTGATTAAATAAGAAAAACATTTCTTATGCTTAGTTTACCTTCACTTGGTCATTCCATGGAGATTATGAGTTTCTTCCCAAAATAAGAAATTTTAAATTTTTTATCAATAGTTTAGTAGTTTTTATCATGTATTAAAGGAATTGATCCTTTATAAATGGGTCCTTGGGCTCCATTTACATGTTTTCAATGTCTTTTAGTCCTCTTATTAATGTAAATTTCTCTCCAACTCACTCTAGAATCCTCCAACATTATTTCTTAACCCTAGTTTTGACTCTAAAATCCTTACTTGGGTATATAGGGTTAATGACATAGAAATGATAGGGAACAAGGGTTAATATAAGATATATAATAATCCATTTAATGTGCTAAACTCATATGTACCATATTATGAATTTATTAAACTGAGATAAGTTATTAATATAAAGTACATATATGCTATATATAGAAATGACATAAAATAGAGTGCTTAGCTTGATTTGATGCTAACATAGTATTCAATATTTGATATGTAGAAAGCTGATAGGAATATAGTTCTAGACCTAGAGGTTTCCATACATGAAATTGAAGGGTCATGTAATTATTTGGTTGTATCACCTATGTAAATAGAGACATAGAAAGGGTAAATATAACATCAAAACATGGATCAAGATCGAGATGATGTTGAGGGATAAATTTATTCCTATGGGTTATGCACAAACCTTATATATAATATTCTATAATTTAATACAAAAGAATCACAATATACAATATTTTATAGATGAGTTTTAAAAGCTTTCCATACAAGTAGAACATGATGAAAAAATTAAAAAATGGTTAAAAGTTATGTAAATGGTTTGAATTTTTCTATTCAATATGAATTAAGCATTCATAGAATAATTTAGATGGAGGATGATTATCTATTTCCTTTTAAGGTATAAGAAAAAAATGATATAATTTTAGAAGATCAATTGTGCCAAAAAGAGGACAATGTCCTCTAGTAAGGGGATGAGATCAGTTTAATACCACTAGAGGTAGGTTTAATCCAACTAGATGTGAATCATTATGTGGTGTGTAAATGTAAGAATATAATAGTCAAGGGTTTCAATACCAATAAAGAGGAAGATTATTTTTAGAGATGAAAATGCTATGGAAATTCTAGAGGGTGGTTTCCAAATCAATGCAAGTTTTATGTTATTTATAGATGTGGATAATAAAGACACTAAGCCTCTAATTTCCCAAATTATCATCAATATAAAAATAGGTAGTATGATCTACGAATAATTTATTTATATGATTATGAGGTAGAAGAGTAAGATTTGAAAGTTTTAGTAGTAGATATTGAAAAAAAATCATGACTAGGAGAACAATGATTGAAAACAAATATTGCTAAAATAATTTGTACTTCAGTAAGTAAGATATGCAAAGTAATTATAGAAGGTGATACTTGTGAAAATATGGTTATTAAAAAATGGTAGATAAATGAGGTTTAAAATTTGAAAATCACCCTTATCCTTATTAGATTCCATAGTTTAAGAAAGGAAATGAAGTTACAATTGATGAAAGGCACTTCATCAAGTTTTCTTTAGGAAAAATATACAATGATGAAATATTGTGTGATGTTATTCCAATGGATGCATGAAATACATTATTTAAAATGTGATGGCAATATGAGAGAAAAATAGGTCATGATGGGACAAAGAATACACATAATTTTTAAAAGGTCATAAAAAGGTAGTTTTATTGTCTCCTAAAAAAGAGGAATTATAAATTATGGTATACAAATTTTTTTATCAAACATAAAGATGATATATTATTTTTATGCTTTAATATCAAATAAATAAGACATATAAATGGTACAAATACTAGCATAAATAGTTGAAGTATTCAAATAATATGAAAATGCTATACCTAATTATTTAGAGGGTGTTTTAACACCAAAGAGAGTCATTTAAAATCATATTTAACTTATCCCAAGATCACCTCTACCCAATCAAGGAACAAATATAATGAATCCAATAGAAAATGCATAATTATAAAAGGAAGTTACTAAATTAGTGAGAAAGGGTGTAATAAGGGATAATGTGAGTCTATGTGCAACACCAACATTCATAACTCCAAATAAAGATTGGGGGTGGAGGATGTGTGTATAGAGTAGAGAAATAAATAAAACTACTATCAAATACATATTTATCATAATTCATTTAGATGATATGATTGATGTTCTTATAGGATTAAAATAATTTACTAATATTGATCTAAGGAGTGGTTACTATCGGATTCATATTCATGCATGAGATGAATGTAAAATAACATTAAATACTATTTATGGTTTATATGAGGGGATGGTAATATTGTTTGGATTATATAATGCACCTAACACATTTATGAGAGTGATGAACAAAGTGATACAATATTACATTAGAAATTTTATGGTGGTTCGTTGTGATGATATTTTGATATTTAATAAGAATAAAGAAGATAATTTAGGGAACTTGAGAATGATATTAGAGTTGTTAATAAATGAGAAGTTCCATGAAAATTTTAATAAGTGTCAATTTATGTAAAATAATTTGGTATTTTTTAGATTTGTAGTTTTAATAAATGGATTAAGGATGGATGAAGAAAATGTAAAGACATTTTTTAAGTGGCCTATTTCAAGAATCATAATATAGGTCAGAAGGTTCCATGGTTTAATAAAATTGTATAGAAATTACATTATGATTTTTAGTGGTAATATTGAAACAATAATATATTATATGAGAGCAAACAATTTTTTATGGACAAATATAGCAAAAAATAACTTTTAATTATTAAAGAAGAAGATTTAAAAAAATCTCATTTTAGCATTACCAAATTTTAACAAAGTAGTTGAAGTTTATTATGATTACATGTAGGAATTTGTGTTTTTTTGAGTCAATAAGGAAGGCAAGTAGCATATTTCAATGATAAATTGAATGAGGTAATAAAAAATTATTTTATGTATGATGTTGAATTTTTTGCCATTGTACAAATATTAATACATTGGAGGAATCTCTTGGTGACTAAGGAGTTTTTACCATTTATAGGTCACGATGATCAGAATTATGTGAAGACATAAAGTAAATTAAATTTTAGGCATGAAATGTGGTTGTATTTATTAAATGGGTGTATTTATATTTTGAAACATAAATACGTAAAGTAGAATCAAATTATAATCACCTAAAAATGGTATTTGAGTGCTACTTGCAAAAACTTATTTGTAGCTTAGCCCTAAACCTATAATAAAGTATTTTATAATAATTTTATATCCTTTATGGGACCATAGACATCCCTATTTAGCTAAAATATAATTTCAAACCCAAAGTACTAGATCTTGGCCCTTTATGGCCAACAAACTACCAATTGAACATCAGCACCACATTAAGGACACTAGAGCCACATGTCACTAGTGTCCCTAAAATGGGACTACTGGCACTTATCCCAACTATCCTAAATGGATATATTTTCAAATGTTAAACCTTATTATGGTCATCCTAAGCATATTTTATTATCTGCACAAGTTACATAACACTATATATACATGACTTTTAGACCTCTATCCACTCGATGTAAATTATATACAAAAGAGCTATTCAACCATGAAATAAGTTGATAAAAATAAAGGTTATTAGTCCTTATTCTAACTTAATTATACATTCTAACATATACAATTGTCATAAGCCTATATTTTTAATATTTACAATCTCAAGCACACTCAAGGAAGTCAAGACCACTATCAATCTCGCATCATTTGAATTTTTGTGAGATTTTAGGTGGAAAGAACTACATAAAGATTGATCCCTCCTTGGAGTATTGGTATGTAGGCATCTCTCTTCATAATAGGGTGTTAAGGATATCCAACCTTCTTACTAAGGAACACACTTTTTTAATTCATGCCTTTATTGCAGGATGATTAGGCTTTGTATCATAAATCAACTGTTACAAGCACAATACAAAGTTTGACTTTATGCATGTAGTAACATAGCCTAGAAATAAAAAATCAAGTGCACCCAAAAATTAGGAATAGTCCCACATAAAATACACTAGAACCATTTTCAAGACACTAGAGCCACATGGTGTTAATGTCTAAGTGTGGTGATACTATCTAGGAGAGGATCTAACATAGGGATCTAGTTGATGATACTTAGACCTATTCCTATCTCAATTTTCATCACTTGAATATTCCATGTTAGGTGTTTTCCTGATAGTCTTTATTTGCACATATTTACTACTATATTTAGAAATTTAAAGAAAGTCAAGATCTATAATAAATCAGTGGCTATAGATTACATACTATTTCAATAATTTATACTATTGAGAAATTTAATCAAACATAGGATTTACATATCTAAACCCTAAAAGGTTAAAATATGTTGTAAAACTGACATACTTTCAATATTACTTTAAAACCCTAGTTTCATGTAGAGTTTAACTTATTCAAATTTTTGTGCACTAAATTAGGGTTACAGTCTTCAATTTTCTAATTTTTTTGTAACCTAGATCATTTAATCAATCCCATATTAGGGTTTCATTTATTGAATGTAATTTAAATTTTTGGACAAACCCCAACCCTAGATAACCCTAGGGTTTACATTTAAAAATTTTAGATTTAAGATCCATATATATTCTAATTTGTGTTTCATATAATAATGATTATAATGATAAAATAAATTAATCACATTTATTGCAAAGTTAAATTCTTTCATTTGACTTTGCAACAAAGACATAAACACATGTATTGATGATGTTTTCTATCAATTATAATATATGCCATATTTCATAACAAGTTATCTTTCTATTACATGTAATTCCATTAAACAATAAAACCTGTACACATATAGAGGATTTATCACATAAACTAGCAACTATGTTTCATGTTTCAATGTCATATCTTATGCATAGGAAAGAATCTCCTTATCCTCATCTTCTCCATAAGGGTGATAACTACTTTACCTCTAACCAAGTCCATTCGATCACCCTTCAATTATATTAAGAAACCTATTCTAATATCACTAATGCACATACTCAATCTATTAAAACCTCTTCCCTAGATGGTGTGTACTTACATGTTCAATAAAAATAGCAAGGATTTGCACATGTGAGACTCTATGTGATCAAATTATCAATATGAGAAAGATACTTATAGGTTTAAAAAATCAAAATAAACTATTACATGAAAATATTACAACATTAGAAAATAAATTTACAAGATAAAGGCCTCTAGGGCACACTAGTGTAAATCATGTATATGCATCTTATTTTAGTCAATTTATGGCAAACAATACATTAAATATCAGAACATGAAATCATAATAAACTAGATCTATGATTATTAATTAAAATATCATTAAGAGATCAAATAAGTGTTCAATTGAGGTACTAAGGTAAATTATTAAAGATAATTTGATCAACTTATGCCCTCTACACCTAGTAAGGAGATCCACATATTATTGTGAATATCATAGAATGCATGGGCACCATACCGATTCATGTTTAGAATTAAAAATGAAAATATAATAAATAATAGATATAGATGACTCATATAATGACACTACATCCAAACAACATACAATGACACATTTACAAATTAAAAAATTGTCAAATTCAGAAATAGTTAAAAAAATCGCTACCAAAACATAACTCAATACAACAAAAGGTTCAAAAAACACAATCAGAGCATGAAATAATACAATAAGCATAGGTAAAGAAAGAAAACCCACCTTTTAAAATGAGGTTCAACTTTTAAAATTCAATTATTTTAATCACAAATATCTACAATAGTTTGATTATCATGGTCAAGGTTTGGGCAAAGATGGCTAAGGCATAACTACTCTTATTCTAGCAGTTGATCACACTTGTCAATAAGGTTTGTAATATATTAAACTTTTTAAGGTAAATCAATCACAGATACAATTTATCAAGGAAATATATTGACACATAGGAAATGTTATAAAAAGAGTAATAACATAATTCAAAAAAACAAAATCATGCTACGTCAACAGGCATTACAAACAAAGGCTTTCTAGAAAAAGAGCCTCCATAACACCATATGTGTAAAATAAGCATATTTACAAAGGGAAAAGTAATATTCAATATTCCATAGCACAATTCAAAAAGTTCAACTCCACAGTATGTGAAAATTTCCTCTATCATTCTAGGTTATTATTCTTCTGATGATGAAAAATACTCACATTCTAACAGCAATAACATTCAACTATAACATAGAAATATCAATGCATGGGAGATTATCATTCCTATTTTTGGCACATGTCATAGTGATAGTGATTCTCCCATAAGAGTCATTTGTTAGTATGGTTTCTCCCTTATTATATATACTCTCATTCTTTCTTGCTCCTTATACATAGTTCATTTTTATGTTGCTTGTACATAGCTTATTATCCATAAAATACAAAAATAATACATGTAAAAAACATTAAAAAACATTCAAATATTTAATCATAAAAACACAAAATTTACATATTGTATGCATTACTATGTTTATATTTATTATATTTTCCATACAATATATATTTAGCTATCTTAGTATAGTTAGTTTTATAATACATATTTGTTTCACTTGTTCTTATCAAGTACTTGTACATCATTTACATGATTCAGGTCCACTACATTGATACAAACTTGATATCATCTACCCACTGGGGGCATATACATTAATTTATGATTATTAATTTTATATGTTTGCACACTTAGAGGCATATTATCCATAGCTTATATTACCAAGTTTTATCTTTACATTCCTTATATTCTAGTTTACGCATTCATATATCTTGATATTGATCATTGTTACTCAAACTCATACTTTTTGTTGACTATCACTACTTTAGAATAAACATATGTGCATCTTAGATATTACATAGATTTGTACTGCATTAACAAATGCTTTCATTTATAGCTTTCCTAGTTTACACCTGATTGTATTCTCTATACTTCTTATATTCAAGGGTATTTGAATATACCACTGTTATTTGGGTCTACACCACTTCTATTCATGTATTTCTTGGACATGTGCCCATGTACCTTGTGTGTACTTTCCTAAGTGTGTATGCAGAGATTTGAATGTGTCATTTTATGTCTCTAAGATAATTTGATTGTTGTTTGCATATGAGGACATTTTAACATGTCCTTGTATGTCTTCTTGTCTTAGCTTTAGTGACATGTGACCGTGTCCCTTGTATCATGGACGCTTGTCCTAGTTTACATGCATAATGTGTTTTATATATATATATATATATATATATATATATATATATATATATATATATATATATATATATATATATATATATATATATATATATATAAAACTTATTGTATGCATCATAGCCATGACAATTTTATATATATATATATATATATATATATATATATATATAACTTATTGTATGCATCATAGCCATGACAATTATCTTTGATTGCTACACACACTAGTTTTTGATGCCATAAGGGACCTCAAAGATCTACCCTTCCTAATTGGGTGCCATTATGGACATCATGCCCCATTCCCCTAGGTAGATAATCATTTCTAATTATATTTATTATTATATACATTGATTAGATCTATCACAGAAACTTGTGAAATGTTAAACATGACATATATCTTGCATTGCTTACTTATGTTCAAATTATCTTAAATTATGATTTTATGTTTGAACATTATATTGGATTATCACACAATTATCAGATATGCTCTGGTTGACACACATTTTGAAGAGTTATCTATTTTTAGGATAGTTATTTCATAGGGTCAATAACCAGCCTCAAAAGAGTGGGAATTCAAAGGGGTTTTTCACAAAGATCAAGCTTCTACATTGCGCTCATAGAACAATTTTCAGCACACAAGATTAGTTTTAGAAAATTAGACATAGGTAAACATTGGGAAAAATAGAGACTTAGAATGTAGTAAAATGACATAAATTTCATACCAAATAAACATTTGTGCCTAAATAAGGACACTACTACCACATGACAATACTTTCCAAGATGTGGCACTACTGTCTAGTAGGCCTAGTTTCAAGATAGTCTAGATTCGCTAGAATAATACACTTGGTACATTATAGATTTTATTAGATTTATTTATAGGTTTGACATTTATGCTTATGTTTTACTCAAATTCACATTATCTTAGAAATTGATTCATATTGGGGGAATCATGTGGAACATGATCATTAACATATTTAGTTTAGATACTCAAATATAGTTATTACAACTCACTCTAGAATTAGTATACTTAGATATCAGATTATGGCCATGTGCACAACAAATTATTTTCATATGTTTGGTTACACACATGTTGATCATATTAAATGGAAAAATTCATCATTATATATGATGTATAAACTTGACATCATAATCTAGGTTATCACAAATTTCATGCCTTACTCCATTTATAGTTCTTCTCATTATCAAGTGTCCTAGAGCCAATTAATATACCTAAGTGGATACAGAGATGCCATATAAAGTTAGATACACCCAATCAGATATTTATAGAACTTTATACAGTTAAATTTTATGTGAATCTACTACATATGGGTCATAAATTATGAAAGTAGATAAATGTTTGATGTTTATTATAGAGGTAACAAGAGAAAATATACAATACAAAGTCAGTTACATAAATGGAATTACTAGATCAATAAGTACTTAACCAACACTAAAAAACTAATAAATAAAAAATAACAAAAAATTAACAATTAAATACGTAATTAGCTATGCTAACATCACCCCATTTATTATATTATTTTTATAAACGTACCCCCAAAATAGATGAAATTGTACCTCACCAAGTGACATGGTGAATATATATACTATCTATGAATGTGTTGGGTAGTATTAAAGATGAATGTGGTTTCTCAACACTATACCTAAATGTGTTTGGTCCTCTCATGAAATACTATATTCTTGACAAGTTTTAACATACCCCTATTATCATAGAAAAGAATTAGTGGCTGATCTTCAAGAATTTGTATGTTAGGTAGAATATGACATAGCTAAATTACTTCATATATAGCTCCTCATGCAACACAATATTTTGAATTTTTGGCTGAGAGAGTAACTATAATTTTATTATTCTGAATCCAAAAAATTGGTCTAGATCTAAGATGAAATAAATATCCAGAAGTTGATTCCCTATTATCAACAAATACAAAATAGTCTGAGTCTATGTAACCTTGCAAGCATAAATTTGAATTATTCTTATATTCTAGAACATAATATATTGTACCTCAGACATAATTTATTTCAACCCAATGACACTTCTTTGGCTCTTTCATCAATTTTGAAATATAGCTGATAGTAAAGCAAATGGTTGGTCTAGTATAAATCAAGTAAATGAGGCTCCCAACAAGCTGTCTATAGTGATTTTCATCTACTTGAGGTGAGTCATAAAATTTGAATCATTTCAAACATTTATCCATTAGAGTTGACATTGGTTTACAATCTATGATCCCATATTTTCCAAGGAGGATCTTAGCATATTACATTTGTGAGACAGAAAACTTGATTCTTATTTTTCCATATCTCCAAATCAAGATGATAATGAAGTATCCCCAAGTCTGTAATGTTGAAGGATTTATTCATGTCATTTTTTACTTCTTTAACAATATCATATTAACTTCCTATGACCATGAGATCATTTACATACAAAACAAAAATAACAATCTTTGTACTTATCTTATTGATATATAAATTTATATATGAAAGGCTATGAATGAATATATCCTATAGTAGATTATCATAAATATTAATGTACCATGCCCTTGGTTCTTTATTATGTATATAAAGTGACTTAATTATATGACATACCTTATGTGGATGTTTTTTGACAATGAATCCTTCTGGTTCGGTCATGTACACTTCTTTGAGATCACCATACAAGAATACACTTTTGAAGTCCATCTACTAAAGCTTCAATCCCTTTTGTGATAGGAGTATGAAAATAACTATGATGGTATTTATCATATTAGTAGGTGAAAATGTCTCATCATAATCGACTCCTTCTTGCTAAGCATATCCATTTACAACAAATCATGCTTTGTATTTGTCGATGAATCCATTTACCTTGTACTTTGTCTTTAAAATCCACTTGTATCTAAGTAATTTATTTATTATAGGTATATTTATAAGTTCACATGTCCCATTTTTGATCAAGGCATTATATTTAGCATTCATGGCCTTCTTCCACTGAGGTTGAGATAAAGCCTCTCAAACTATCTATTGTTTGGATGTCAACTGTTGAACTCATGAGTATGAGATTAACTTAATTTATCACATATATTTTGGTCTAAACTCCTAATAAAGTATTTGGATTATATTTCATGTCTGAGTGTTTGATGGTGATATCTACCCATTTTGGATGTTGATGCTACTGCTAATTCAATGAAGAGCTATCGTCTAGATTTCCAAGATCAATGAATGATTCTCCTTGTAGCTCACCTTTTTATGAGAATATTCTTCATTATAATCATTTATATATGGGAAAAATCTAGGAGAGGTGGTATGTTCTAACTCCTTCTATGGTAATGATTCAAATGATAACTCATCATAAACCGCATCTTAACTTTCATAAATCTTGTTTATCTCAGGATCTATGAGATAATAATATTTTGAGGTGGTACTCTACCCCAATATAAGGCATTGAAGTGTCTTTAGTTTGATCTTACTTTTCATTTTATAAGGGACATACATAAAATATATAACCAAATAAACTAAGATGAAAAATTGAATGTTTATAAGTATTGTTTTCCTCTTCTGGTGTCTTATCTTACAAGATCTTTTTAGGTGTCTTATTGAGAATATATACAAATGTTTGAACTAATTTTACATAGAATGACACATCTAATTTCACAATGGAAAGCATGCAATGAGCCATCTTCATGATTTAATGATATGTCACTCTATTGTTCCATTCTATTGGGTTTTATAGGGAAAGATCAGGTATTTTTTGATGTTGTGTTGATTCAAGCATGCCAAGAAATTTGCTAAGACCTTAAAATGAGTAAATGCTTGACTCTTATTCTTGAGAAAGAATACCCATGTATTATAAGATAAATCATCTACGAACAACTAAAAGAACTTGAATCTTTGGAAAGAAGCAGGAAGGGGTCTACAAAGATTAGTATGTACCACTTTGAGATTATCTCCAATAGGTTGAGTCATTAGTTAATCAAATATTCATTTGTATCCTTTGATATGCTTACTAGTGTCAGATTAGATCATCCAAAATTTTCTTATTTGTGACAAGGTTTGGGAAACAAGAATGGCATCCTTATATGTGCTACTACATTCTGATTTTATGGGTACCTCCTCTTTAGATTCATAGTCTTACTTATGTTGTGCCACTACATGTTCACACTACTTCCATCAATGAGGTCATATTTTGGATTTATATGATTCATCTCTATTAGATATTCCCTATTGAATAGATGAGCCTTATGTCAAGGCATTATACTAGTAGCTACTAATATCTTTTATATTGATACAATGAATATGACACCATCTTTTTGAATTTTCATATTTATATTGTTATTATGACTAATTTGGTGGTGCTTTCAAGAAATTTGGACCACATGGCTTGGAAATAGTGGTTTTATCCTCAAAATCTTCCTAGATGCACTGGATGGCTTCTTCTTGTTGAAGTAAAATCACCATTTCTTCAGAAGACACTGCTTTTCTTTTTATGTTCATCGTCATAATGAACGTATAAAATTTAGAGGGGGAATCTCTCAATATGATCGAAACCAAAAATTATCCTCAATCATTTCTCCAACTGTAATTAATTTTGCTCATAGTTCTGCTACCCAATGTAAAAATTTCTCAACTTCCTCACCATCTTTCATAATAATAGTATGAAGCCTAGACTGGAGATGGAATATATTTATCTATTTTTTTGCCTCAAAACTGGTGGATAAAATGTCCCAATCCTCTTTCAATGTTGATGCATCCCAAGTATGAGGTTAATCCTTGTTGTTGACAATGAGTTTGATCAACATTAGGGATTTTGAATTTGACTTATCATATTTGGTTTTCTCATCAAATCTAATAGGATGGGTGAGCACACCAGTGATGATGCCCCATAATTATTTAAATAGAAGAATCATTTACATCTTCATCTTCCATGTAGTGAAATTTGGCCCTTTAATGAGTTGGGCATCAGATAAGAGGAGTTTTGGTGTAAACATATTTTTCTTTTACTTTATAAAAAATTTTACAATCAAAGCAATGTTTTATGCTTCATATTCTATATAAAAAATGTACATCGAAAGCTTTTGCACTCTTTTCAGCACAACAATTTCTACTTCATACTTCCATGCTCAAATTTCTTTGGCTTATTTCATATTTTTGGCATCTTTGATCTAATGTTCTAACCTTGAAAACATTGATGAAGGAGATGAATGTTTTGATCAGCTTCTACTTATACAATATTGACCAGGCTTGGAAATATTCTTTCATTTGCAAATGACTACCTATATTCCACTTCAATTGCATACTAGAAATATATATAGCTATTAATCAGCTTCAAATGACACATTTATTTGCTTCATTGGGTAGGCATCTGATTACATCTCTTCACTCTAGCTATCTAGTGTTTTGCTTACCAAGGCATCTTTTGTACTTTTGTTGTTGACTGTCAATGGTTTACTGTACTACACTTTTCATCTTTAACACTTCTCTCAAAGGGAATGATTTTATTAGCTCTCAAAATAACCTCATTCACACCATGCTTTATTTGAACTTCATGGGCAATATTTTCTCCATCAGCTTCTTTCATTACCATGTCTTTAAGCTTATCTTTCTGGACTAAATCTTATACATCAGCTTTTATAAATGGCTCTCCTCTGCATATCACTATACACATCTCTGGTCTCTTGGTTGCATGAGAGTTTTGATCAGGTAGTATATTTCTATTATGAATCAACTGCATATCACTAATCTAATACTATATGTGAAAGTAGATAAATGCTTGGTGTTTATTACATATATAACAAGTGAATATATACAAAATAAATTTAGCTATATATATGTAACTACCATATCATTAAGTACTTAAATGATGTTATAAAACTAATCACTAACACCTAACAATAAACTAACAATGTAATATGTAATTATCTACATGATAGAAATGATGGAGTCATCACCTACTTGAGTTCTTGAGCCATCCACATGAAAGTATTAAACACACTTTAAGTATAATCAATGATATTCATAGGTCATGATCCACCAAGAAGTAGTGGAAATTGATTGAGTCAAAACCATATTGAGTTCTTCAGCCACCAATACATGAGGAATGAGTAAGCTATCAGTTCAGGCTAATTTATTCAATGATTTGATTACTAATACATATACACACACATGATTTCATTAGTTTTCTTGCATTGGTTTGCATAGCCAATGAGGTTTATTCATTCCTTTCCTCTTTCCCAACTCTTGACTCAATTTTACTTAGTTACTTCTTTATTCATCATAGTCTTTTACTTTTGATATCTCTTAAGTAATGAATTATTTAAGCAAATTTCATTTCATGTCATGCTTTTGATCATTATTCACATACACTAACCTAGCTTCACATACTCAAACTCAGCTATATGAACTTTACTTCTTAGGTAAGACTAGGTATGCTTCATTTTCCTTTATACTATTCATTTCACTTCATTGCATTTCTATCATAAAGGAAGGTACAGGTTAGGGGGGAGGGGTTGGGAAAATTTAATCACCTAAAAGTTTTATTTGAGTGATAAGACTATTAATTGACACAAATTCTTCCTATCTTATCCCTAGGCCTATCATAGAGACTTTTATCACACTTTTGCAGCCTTTGTGTGGACCATAGATATCCCTAGTCATCAAAAACACAATCTCATATCCTCATTCTTGGATCTTGAATCTTCATTCCCAATACCCTACCATCTATTAAAAATCACCATATTAAGGACACAAGAGAAATATGCCACTAGTGTGCCCTAAATAGCACTGATTTATATTTTCTTAACTCTCTCAAACAAATATATTTTCAAAAGCTAAACCCTCTTAAGGTCAGCCTAAACACATTTTATTACTCACACAAAGTACAAAAACTTTAAATACATTAATTCTAAACCTCTATCCACTACATTTAAATTAGATGAAAATTACCTATTCAAATATGAAAAAAAGTTGAGAAAAATCAAGGTTTTTAATCTATATTTTACGCTAATTCTACATGCTAGCATTTACAATTTTCCTAAGCCCAAATTTTATATATTTTCAATCTCAAACACACTCAAGGCATTCAAGACCACTATCATTCTAGCATCACTTGCACTTGCATCATTTCTTAGGTGGCAAGACGTACATTGGGCTTGATACCTCCTTGATGTAATAGTATGTAGGAAACCCTATTCATATTAGAGTATTAAGAATGTCTAGCCTATCTTGCTAATAAACACAGTTTTTCAGCTCATTTCTTACTTATAATGAGGATTAGGGTTTACATCATAAATAATTTATTAAAATCACAATTCAAAAGTTTAGACTTTATGCATGTAAGAATAGAGATTAGAAATATAAGTGCATGTACAGGATAAATTTAGAAATAGTCCCACATATAGGACACTAGTACCATTTTTACGACATTAAAACCATATGGGACTACTGTCCAAGTGTGGTGATATTGTCTATTAGATGATATGACATAGGGATATAGTTTATGACATTTATACCTATTGGTATCTCAATTCTTAGCACTCAAATATTCCACATCAAGTGTTTTGTAAATAAGTCTTTAATTATAGATATTTATTATTATTTTTAGAAAGTCAAAACAAGTAAAAATCTATAAAAAAATCAATGATTATTTATTGCATATTATTTCACTATTTTAGACTACTCATCCCTTTAATCAAACATAATATCTATATATATAAACCCTAAAAGATTAAAACATAAATAATGGATGCTTAGATTAGGAGAGTGTGTTGTTAACTAATATGGTGAGTGAACTACTTGGTTTCAAGTTGTTAAGGAATTAGATGATATTGGTCCATATTTTGGAAGGATAATTGATTAATGTAGGTATCTATTAGTAGATGGGTAAATACTATTCATGATGAGTAACTTCTACAGTATGGTTATTTATTCAACATAAAATGATTATGTATTCCAATTGGAGCTCTAAGAGATATTATTATAAGAAAATTACCCAATGGTGGTTTGGGTTGACATTTTGTTAAGAATAAGAAAATAGATTTTTTGGAGAAGTATTTTTAACCAAAGATTAAGAGATATATCTGAATATATATTTCAATATGTAGGATATGTGATGTGGTTATGGGCCATGCAAAGAATACAGGGTTATACATGCCATTACTAGTTCCATGAAGACCATGAATATAATTAAATATGCTCTTTGTATTTGGGGTTCCAAACACACATATAGGTATGATTCAGTATTTGTTTTGTTGTATACATGATCTCTAATAAGATTCATTTTATTATATGTAAGAAAACTAATGATCCAACTAAAGTTGTTGAACAATTTTTAAGGATGTTGGAAGATTGCATGGTGTTCCAAAAACCATTACATCACATAGGGACACAAAAATTTCAAGTCATTTTAGGAGGACTCTATATAATAGTGAGGAACTAAGCTATAATTTATTATCCCATGATGTCTAAAAATATATGGATAGATAAAAAATTTAAATAGGAGATTGATATAATTGTTTAGATGTATATTTGGAGAGAAACCCAAACAATGTGTCTTGGCTTTACCACATAATGAGTTTACATATAATAGTTTAGCGAATAGATAAATAGGAAAACCACCAATTTGTATTATTTATGGGATAAATATTTTGGGTTTTTTATAATTTTTATAATTACCAATAGTTGAATAATTTAATGACGATGCATAACCATTTGTAGAACACATACAATATTTTGAAGAAGAAGTGATGAGAAAGCTACAAGAAATTAAATATAAGTATAAAGTAAAAGTAGATATAATAATAAGGTCAAAGGTATTTTAAAAATCAGATTACATTATGGCTTACTCTATCAAATAAATATTTAGAACAAACACATACCACATGTTTAAGTTTAATAAAATTGGTATATGCATAATGTCAAATAAAATCAATGACAATGTTTAGGAGTTGAGTTTACAGTAAAAATTTTATATCTCTCCTATATTTAATGTTCCAAATTTATATGATTTCCATGGATAATATGATCAAGGGAAAGAATATAAAGAATTAAAATGGTAGGAATGTGTACTAAAGAAGAATAAATAAAATATAGCATAGGTTATGGATAAAAAGAAAATGTAGAGAAGGCAAGGAAGTTATAACAAGTATTTGGTATAGTGGGAAGGAATAAAAACAATGAACTATTACACCAAAACCTCAAGGTGTTGGTGAAATCCATACATCATTATCATAATATCCCACGATGATTTTGATAGAATATTTTAATGTGAACATAGTTATGCATTATAAATAAATTTGTAAGTGATATATTATCTCATGTAGGTTATAGGAAGAGAGATATCAGGGAGTTGAAAGATTCCAGGAAGTGTGTAAGATAGTAAGTTATTGAAACAACTTACCTATCTTCTAGGTGTATAGTTATAGTAGAAATTTTAGATATACGTACTTTTAGATTGAATAATATATGTTATTAAGATTGACTAAAATATATTATGTTCTGTACATTGCCAATTAATGGGTTAAAATCCATCAGTGGTATCAGAGTAGGTGTCCAACCTCTCTGAGTATAGTGGTTCATCCATTATTTTTTTGTCACATAAACACTATGGATATGTTATGCAGACCATGAGAAAATACCATTACTATGTTTATTCAACCTTCTTCCATATTACCACTAGTTTAGTAGTGTGGACCATGTGTAACTCCATTGGCCTCACCATCCACTTGCATCCCCCTTCTCCTTCCATTTTCTTAACCTCTATCCACTATTTTTCACACCTTTTTGTCCATTATTTACATTACAAAATACAAAAATAATAGGTTTTAATTTTTGTTGTCTATGTATTATTTTTCTATTTACTATTTATTTTCCAAAAATTCTATATATATATATATATATATATATATATATATATATGGAGAAGAGTAATAGAAAAATTAAATCAGATATGAGCATAATCACATACACTATTGGATGCAACTCCCCATTTAAAGATCAATTTGTATTTATGGGATCAAATATATATAGCCATAGATGACTTTCTCCTCTTTCAAATAGTTTACAACCCTACACACATCATATCTTAGTCTCTATGGTGTCAAGAATTATAAAACTACCGGTCCTTTTGATCTTCTTAGCTCTAAGTGATGATACAAGATGGGGGAAATGAAACTTTTAGACCCTCTACTCGACATATTCACACCTACTATCCATACAAGTTTCTGATCAATCGACCTTGGTTGTATCCTCAACTTGAGTTCATGCCAAACTCCACAGTGATATGTCATTGTCTATTGTGATAGCTCAGGATTGACATTCACACCAAACTCTCTATGGACTTGCTTCAACAGTCATACGCCATCTTAGTATGAGGCCTATGAAATTTGAATAGGTTGAGACAGTCATTTAGAACAACTTTCTCTAATTCCAAATTCATCAACAATCTAAAACCCATGATAGTCATTCGCTTCACAATGAATTTATCTCAGACTCAACTCACCATAAGATCTAAAACCACCCATGGTTTTAGGTTATAAGCCATGTTTTTAGGTTTAGTTTTATTACGAGTCTTAGTTTGTTATGGTAGTAAAGTAATATTTAATTACTTTTGTAAATGTTTTAGTATATATTTAATTTCTAATAATAGCTTTAGCTATTCATGTCCCCTTTTCCATTGACATGTTCTGAGTTCGTGGTTAGCCTATTATGCGACCTTCGTAGGCTAATAAGATGGATAGAGGGTCATAATGGAGCTTGGCTCGACTTTGATTCACAGGATTTCTTCATTTGATTTTCATTCAGTGTATTTCAGACACATTTGGCTTGAGCTCCTACTTTTTAGGGATATTTGATATGCAGCGGAGCGCCTTTATTGTGGCATGGTTATGTGCGGAATCACTCCCTGATTCACTAGCTTCGATCGGTTCGTGGATCCGACATGTATTGAGGGAGATATTAATATTTGATTGATTTAATCAAATATTAATTATTTAGCCTATTTTTTATTAGAAACCCTAATTCTAATTTAAGAAACCCTAATTAGGGCAAGCATATCTTTTGAGGGTATAAGGGTTTCTCATGGAGGCCATTGTTCATTATGCTATTGAATATTGATATTGATTTTGAGAATTTCTTCTGTGAAGACTGAGCCTAGGGTTCAAGGATTCCATTTGCATTGGAGAACGTTCCCTCTTCAGTGTGTGCAATTAAGAGGCTGTGGAATATCCGCTGATCTATTGCCAAAGTGAGAGATAGCTTCATCCAGAAGTTATCACAGAATTCCAGGTTTGAGAGATAACTTCACACAAAAGTTATCACAGATATTCCAGGTATTTATTGCTTTATGTTTTGATTCAATAAATTATACAGCTAGAGATCTACTGCGCTAGAGACATATATTTCAGATCAGGGGTTGAAAACAGGGAAGTGGTGCTTAATTTGCGGCCGTACAGAATCCATACGGGTTCGTACAGATCAGTGCAGGAACCGACATCGGCAGACAGAGGGTTTCAGTGACCAACATCGGTCGACTGAAGACCGACGTCGGCAGGAATCCGACCGGCAGAGACCGACGTCGGTGAGATATTGACCAACGACGGCGACTGTGTGTTGACACAGAAGGGCCGAGACTCTCCAGAACTCAATTTGCACTTCCAGATTTTCAAAGCCAGGGTTTTCAAGACTGTATTTCATATTTATATGCATATTAGAGGACTGCAATTGTAATAATTTACAAGGACAAGTGATACAATCTGTAATTTGTTATTTAAAGACTATATTATTATGATCTTCCTGAATTTATTCAACAACGATTATATCTTGGTTCAAAATTTTGTGTTGCTATATTTCCTGTTTAGAAGGGGATATCACAGTGGTATCAGAGCTTTGGTCTTTGGTATCAGAGTTTTTTGTGCAGATAAGAGAGGCCCTAAGTAAGGGACATCACAGCGGTATCAGAGCTAAATCCTGCCAGCCTGAGGGTCTATAGATCTTATGCAGCCACAAGAGTTGGGACCACACAGGTATAACACACGCAGCCGAGCCTTGCTTGAAGGTATCCAGTTGTTAGATCAGAGACCGATCATCATGAGTGACAGACGTGAGGGCAGCCCACCCAGGGGCCACAGGTATGATGCTGATCAGGCCACCAGAGAGTTTCAGCGTGTTATAATGACAAGCCAACAGCAGATGGCTCAGACACTACAGGGACTTATGACCATGTTAGAGAGAATGAACACACCTGATGGACAGAACAGGGACCAAAGAGATGACAGGAGTGCTACGGTTGATCAGAGACCACAGCAGACTCACTCCAGAACAGCTGATAGACCTACACGCCCTTCATTTATTCAAGAAGAACCAGAGGTACCAGCAGATGAGGAGGCAGGGAATTCTCCATTTGCAGATGTTTACATGGCTACAAATGATGAGTGGGACTTATTACCTCCTCATATCCAGGAGAGAACAACCTTTGATCTTTTTGTCAATTTGAGGAGAGAGCACTATAGATTGGCTAGACAGGACAGGAGACCTAGAGTCCAATTCAGTGAGCTACAGAAGGCTACTGGTAAGCTTTCTTTGACTACTTTTGACGGCAGCGGTAAGATGACAGCTCAAGCTTGGGTTCATAAGCTTGACACTTTTTTGGCGTTGAGACCAATGTCAGAGATAGATGCCATCAAATACGCCACTTTGCACTTAGATGGAGTAGCACATGATTGGTGGTACCATGGTATGGTAACGCTTCAGCATAACCAAGTGACAGAGTACCAGGACTTTGTGGATAGATTAGTTGAGCGGTTTGACAGGAGAGATCCTGAGGTTTACTTCCGAGATCTGGCATAGTTGAGACAAACAGGTAGCTTGGAGTCCTTCATTGGTGAGTTTCAGAGATTAGCAGTCATGGTACCCAATATTTCAGAGCGTAGATTGGTAGTTCTCTTCATAGAGGGATTGACAGAGCCATTGAGGGGTTGGATCAAAGCCTTTGATCCTCCTTCATTACAGGTAGCTATGAGGAAGGCACGTGATATGGAGATGGCAGCCCCATCCAATAAATTTAACACCAAAGGTACTTCTTCTTCTAGAGACCATAAGCACTCCCACGGGGATACGGAGAGACCGGATTTTAACATAGATAAATCCGGAGTTAAAAATGATTCAAAGGCTAATCCAGCAGCACCACCTTTGGATCATGAGGTGCTTAATGATCTACGCAGGAAGAAGCTTTGCTTCTACTGCAAATGACCATATGATATCCATCACGATTGTCCTTTGAGGCCTAAGGGCAAGGCGAATTGTATGATGTGGATATATTATGAGGAGTCAGATTCTGAGGATTCCGAACAGCATAACAGTGCTGAGGGGGCAGAGACAGAGGCTTCAGGGCCTAATGCAGAGGCAGAGTTAGAGCTTCACCTACAGGAGGCCCGCATATCCAGCATACAGTCGGATGAGTCATTCAGACTCCGTGGAGTTTTGGCAGGGCAGAAGGTTATCGCCCTTCTTGATACAGGAGCCACTCACAATTTCATAGATGCTAGATTTGTGGAGAAGCGTGGACTCATTACAGAAGGTTTTGAGGGCATCAGAGTTAAGGTAGCCGATGGTCACACTCTTAAGTGTGAGCGTATGATTAGAGACCTCCCATTGCGCTTGAACAACTATGAGTTCAACGCTGATTATTATGTGGTAAACATGGGGGATATAGACTTATTCTTGGGTATGAAGTGGCTTCATTCATTTGAGGAAGTCACTCTTCGTCTCAAGGACATGGAGGTTCTCTTTAATGTTGATGGGATGACACATATTCTTAAGGCAATACGGGGCAGCAGCTTCAGATATATGTTTTTTCATCGGATGGAGGTACCTATACCACATAACATGATAGAGGGTGACGACAAGAGCACATTGGCTCCAGTACAGGAGAGGTACGAGGACGAGCTTGGTCTTGAGATGAGTTCAGTTCAAGAGTTGTCACATGTGGTGAGGACTCAACTTTCTGTTACAGTCGGGTCACAGGTTGATGATGATATGACTATGTCTAGCCTTCACAATCCAGTTTTAGATATTATTCAGGGACGGAGTTTGCTTGCTGATTGTCATTTATGGATTGGATGTTATCTTAGTACTAGAGATGATGTGACGCCATCACATGAGAGTTGGAATGGACATGGCATGGGGTTCGTGTTAATTGACAGTGGTGGAGATCCTAATTACATTTGGGTTCCAGGTGGATTGATTTGTCATTCAGTGATTGCTTGAGGGCAAGCAATTCCAGGAGGGGCGGATTGTCATGTCCCCTTTTCCATTGACATGTTCTGAGTTCGTGGTTAGCCTATTATGCGACCTTCGTAGGCTAATAAGATGGATAGAGGGTCATAATGGAGCTTGGCTCAACTTTGATTCACAGGATTTCTTCATTTGATTTTCATTCAGTGTATTTCAGACACATTTGGCTTGAGCTCCTACTTTTTAGGGATATTTGATATGCAGCGGAGCGCCTTTATTGTGGCATGGTTATGTGCGGAATCACTCCCTGATTCACTAGCTTCGATCGGTTCGTGGATCCGACATGTATTGAGGGAGATATTAATATTTGATTGATTTAATCAAATATTAATTATTTAGCCTATTTTTTATTAGAAACCCTAATTCTAATTTAAGAAACCCTAATTAGGGCAAGCATATCTTTTGAGGGTATAAGGGTTTCTCATGGAGGCCATTGTTCATTATGCTATTGAATATTGATATTGATTTTGAGAATTTCTTCTGTGAAGACTGAGCCTAGGGTTCAAGGATTCCATTTGCATTGGAGAACGTTCCCTCTTTAGTGTGTGCAATTAAGAGGCTGTGGAATATCAGCTGATCTATTGCCAAAGTGAGAGATAGCTTCATCCAGAAGTTATCACAGAATTCCAGGTTTGAGAGATAACTTCACACAGAAGTTATCACAGATATTCCAGGTATTTATTGCTTTATGTTTTGATTCAATAAATTATACAGCTAGAGATCTACTGCGCTAGAGACATATATTTCAGATCAGGGGTTGAAAATAGGGAAGTGGTGCTTAATTTGCGGCCGTACAGAATCCGTACGGGTTCGTACAGATCAGTGCAAGCGCCGACATCGGTAGACAGAGGGTTTCAGTGACCGACATCGGTCGACTGAAGACCGACGTCGGCAGGAATCCGATCGGCAGAGACCGACGTCGGTGAGATATCGACCGACGACGGCAACTGTGTGTTGACACAGAAGGGCCGAGACTCTCCAGAACTCAATTTGCACTTCCAGATTTTCAAAGCCAGGGTTTTCAAGACTGTATTTCATATTTATATGCATATTAGAGGACTGCAATTGTAATAATTTACAAGGACAAGTGATACAATCTGTAATTTGTTATTTAAAGACTATATTATTGTGATCTTCCTGAATTTATTCAACAGCGATTATATCTTGGTTCAAAATTTTGTGTTGCTATATTTCCTGTTTAGAAGGGGATATCACAGTGGTATCAGAGCTTTGGTCTTTGGTATCAGAGTTTTTTGTGCAGATAAGAGAGGCCCTAAATATGTCACAAAATTGGGTGGAGGAGTTGATACAAAATGTAATTAAATTACATATAGGATCACACAATATAACATTATATCATAAAATTAAGAGTAAAATATATAGATCCATAAATATAATTGATAAAAGAATAGAGTGTTTGATAAATATAACTAATCCACTTTGAGGGTAAACCTTAAAAAAACCGAAATGAACAAATAATTCATAATATGATTATCAAATACTAACCACTGCCTCCTATATATACTCTAGTTGTCCATGGTTACTTCATAGTTTGACATTATTAAGGACATAGAAAAATGTGATAAGATAATATAAGATTATGTAATCCAAAAGTCAGCCACACATGTCCCTATACATGTCATAGGTTAAAGGTGTATAAATACAATATAAGACAACACATAGATTTTCTAGTTAGAGTATAAAAATATTTACAAGAATAAATATCAAGGTTTTAATTAGGATAACTCACTAGAGTTTAGTTATTTGCAACCAAGGGAGAATGATCCATAATTATGGAGGCTATAACATTTGATATGTAAATCTATTTGATATCTAATTTATGACAAAATAACCATATAATGATTTTTATCTAGTTAGGGATGTTTTCAAACCTTTTCAATGGCCATACGTGACCATCTAAGGGTCTAAAAATACATTTTAATAATTTTCAATATTTTTCAATTTTTAGAAATAACATAGATTTGTACTCAGACATGAACTAGAGTTAAAATCCATCCATTGGTTTAATTTTAGTGTTTATCTAATATCCATGTATATGTTTATGCCAATACATGTAAAAATTTCTAAAAATAGTGATTGAAAAATGGCCAGAATTTGAAATTTACTAAAAATAATAATTTTCAAAATATTACATGTGTTAGTTACATTTAAGAAGATTTTATTATATTTATAATTTATAATTGTATATATCAACTCCTATTTTTATTAAGTATTTATTTAAATACTTTTATGTAATATTTTATTCATTTAGTGAGAATAAATAGAGGAGACTACTTTCATGTAATTTCTAAGTTTTATGCCTATAGATAATAGATATTTTGCTTAATTACTTTGTGTTTTCATAATTGACTGAAAAATAAATATTTATGACTTGAGAAAGATATAAATGATTGAAATGAAGATACTAGACCACTATAACTAGATTTTGAGATTGTAAACTAGATTCTAAATTTGGCTCAATTACAACCCTTGACTATGAATATGATAGATAATATGGACATTGACTGTGACACAATAAAAATTGGCTATCAATAGTAAACTTTTGAAATATATCACAAAAATAAATGGTGTAACGATGAATGAATAAAAAGTAAAGATAATTTTTGAGTGGTGTATTCCAAAGAACATCATAGAGGTAAGAATTATCCATGGTCTAGGAACTTTTTACAAAAAGTCATTTAAGAATTTTAGTAGTCTTAGTGCACCAATACAAAATTGTATGAGAGGGAAATAATTTTCATGGACAAGGTCAATAATATAAACCTTTGAGTTGTTGAAGGAAAAAATATAGAGAATATTATTTTAGCAAAGTGTTTGATGTTGATTGTGATGCTTCCTTTGTGAGAATTGATGCTGTGTTGAGATAAGAAAGAATGTTAATAGCATACTTTAGTGAGAAATTGAAGGAGGTGAGAATAAATTGTTCTATCTATGATTTTAAATTTTATGCCATTGTACAAGAATTAAGACATTCAAGGCATTACCTAGTGCCTAAGGAGTTTATCTCATTTATTGATCATGAGGCTTTGAAGTATGTGAACACTCAAAATAAGTTAAATAGAAGGCATGTAAAGTAGGTGTCTTTCCTTTAAGGTTATACTTTTGTTTTGAAACACAAACTAGGAAAAATATTAGGTAAATGATGCTTTGACTAGGTGCAACGGGTTGACAACTACTAGGGTGATT
>JARHVA010004874.1:907500-985000 GCA_037957365.1 Torreya grandis
AAAGTTTGATTAAGAGAGATGCAGGGAGAAGTAGGGCAATTGAAAATAAGTGAATTCACAAAGAAATGTAGATATTTAAAAAAAAGTAAGTGGTTGATTAATGGAAATTGGCCGGCCCCAAAATCTTCACAACGAACTCGGGCGGCCATTTAGCCGCACGTTAAGGGGGCAGAAATTTCAAAGTCTAGATTACACCCCGAATCTATTCAAAGTCAAATCTTAGGCCTCTTAAGAGACCCTTTCAAAGGGCTCGGATGCATTTAGACTTGCCAAGGACATGATCAACCCAACCATTGAAGCCGGGGCATCGACACGCGCTCTGAGAAATATACCAAATTTTGTCCCCTTCTAGTGGATGTTCATATCTCTGAAATATTTGTTTACGAATTTCTCTCCCGTCTAAAGCATGTTCATTGCATTAAAAATCCTATTGATGTCATTAAAAATGATAGGCAATTTACGTGATCAAAACGTATCTAATGTAAGATTTCTTTTTTCTGATTAGTTCATGTTCCAGAAGATTTTGTTGTTGAATCCTTCCAACTGGTTCGTAATGCATCTAATTAGTTTATGTTCATGTCAGAGAAATATTTTGTTGACGAATTTTATTCCAACTAAAACATGTTTATTGCATGGAAAATCTTGGTGATGTCAATGAAAATTATAAGCTCTCATCCTAATAATGACCAGTCAAAAAACATTAAATGGACGACCTTTGGCTCCAACTATTTCATGGGCTAGAATTTTTTTATGTTGAATCCCTATATGGACTAATGAATGTCCAGGGCATTTAAACTTCTCTTGATAAAATGTTAGAGTTACCTTTGCGACAAGTTATAACAATGACCAGTCTATGTATATTATAATTTAATGATATAATTTTTTTAATGAAAATCTCTTGTATCCTTTCAACATTAGACGATCGATGTTAGTGAATACTTGTGCATCCAAATAAAAAACAGGTTCAACCTTTAATGGGGATGTTCATTGGAAATATACGACATAGGTCAAGATCATTAATCAGATACATCTTTAGTTTAGATTTCCACCTCTAATGGACGATAAAGACAACATTGTCTTGTCGCAATGGATTGCAAAGTTCTATTTTGGAATTTTACGGGTATAACCCTTTTGGAAAGAAGGTTTGAAGTTGAACACGTTTTTTAATCATGCTCTGAATATTCTTCTCATTTAGAGGCGTTTAAAATTAATGAAGGTGAACTTTCGTTTTCTTTGAAATGTATTTCAAAAGAGTTTCATTTTTTACAAATTTCTCATATAGGTGGTGCCAAAGGTAGAGTTTAGGGTTTTGCACCTTGGTTCATGAATTCTATAGTTGATGAAGGAGACGATACATTTATTGTATTTGGGGTATCCTAATGTTATAAAATAAGTTATTTGGTTTTTATTTTCTTTATTTTTTAAATGAATATAGTTTTAGAATCAATTTATAGAATTAGATTGAAAATCATCTTCCACATACAAATTGGATTATTGGTGGTGATTTAAATGTGATCAATTGAATATTTCATTGATATTCGAGAGGTAATCGTTACTTGTTTCACTATAAATTTGTTTTGAGGATTCTATGGTGAAACACATGAATTTATGACCCCTTTGTAGATAATTATTCTACTCATCAAACCTATTGGTTTACCTAGTTCAATGATAGAGTAGGTTCAAAATGAAGACTTGGATGATTTCATTGATGTTATTCAATCCATATAATAGTCACTTGGATTTCACCTTAGGGAATTTTAGTTGCTCAAGGGCTTTCCACCATGATTTTTTAATTATATCTTGGTCAACCTTTCTATTTCCCTATCTATTGATTATCATTTAGATTGTGATTTGCCTTTTAAACTTCTAGTTTCTCATCTCAAATACTCATTTTGTCTTAGACACAATATAAGAGGTATTTACATTTAATTGGGATGTAACCAAGGGTCAAGTCTCTAGTAACATTGTTACTTATGTATTATTTAATGGAAATTACTCTCATATTTTATATTCAGTAATGTCAGTAGTATACTATTACCTGATTTGAGTCCATTGTTAGAGAGTATATATAAATGTTGGTTAGATATAGTGGGTAAACATCACCATTAGGGTTAAACACAATTTTATACTCTCCCACACATTTTGATCTAAACATAAATGAGCTTGATAAAATCATATCCAGTTTGCTAGGCATAGATGATTGGTTTTTTTTATAATTTTTATATTATTACTCTTGCATTTATATAAAACATCATTTTGATCCCATGTGGGGGAAGGCATTCAAACACAATTATATTTTTTTGAATTTTATTTTAATAATCTTAGTTATTATTTTTAACACTTCCAATCATAATGTTAAACATGTTTTATTTATATATAAATATTAGATGGTTGAGGTGACATTTTCATATGTATATTTAGATTTCCTTCTTTTAGGTCACACTTATGTTTTTTAATATAATACTAAGCATAGGGTATGTTTCTCTTGACACTCTTGAGAAACATTGCTTCTTTGTTTAGCTTCAGGATATCTAGACTATTTTTTTTATTTTCATGCTCTTGTTACACTGACGCTTCTAAATGGGACTAAAAAATGGGTGCATTACATTATGGAAGTTGATTAAATTGTAATTATAATAGTAATTATCATGATCTTATGTAAGCATCTCCATTCTAAGATATCAATACCTTAGGGCATCATTCTCAATAAATTTGGTACATCAATACTCAATATTTCTATGATATTTACAGTGTAAACTATTATACACCACTGAAACATAAGATTATAATGTATAACCATCTCTTTGATTGATTTATTCAGGTATCCATCTCAACCATTCAAATCATATATGAAGCAAGGACAATATGGGATCAAATTTCATTGTTATGTTAGTGCTTCAGCTCTACTAGGCATTGTAGATATCGACATGGAAATAACTGTTCCACATTATTTTTAGGTTGGTATACCATATATATTGAAAATGGAGATAAATAAGGGTGTTAAAGATGAGATACATAGATCCTACATTCATTAAAAAAGGTTGGAGTATTGAGAACCACTTTCTTGAAAACTTCATCATTACTACAATACCTATCTTTGCTTTGAGGATGGGCTCATCCAACATCTAAGTTACACTAAGCTCTAATCACCTTGTAGTTCAATAGTTATTTTGGCATAATTCAGAGATAATTTGCAACACCTTTGAAAATATAATTATGTCCATATTCCTTATGTGGATTTTATTTGTCAAATTTGTTCTATGGAGATTGAAACTAGAGATCATTTTATTTTTAGATATTCTCCTTAAGATACAATGAAAGGCAATTATTTTTCCTGTTTAGAGAATATTATAAATCTATCTTAGCCTTTGTGGCTAATAAGGATCATAAATTCTTGGGCTATTTATTACACTAAATGTTTGATCTATGACAATGTTTGGGTAGAGACTACAATTAGAAGATTGCTTTTATTATTCACCTTGTTTCTTCTTTAGGATTGAGTAAGAAGTGATGTCATTCTAGGATTGTAGATATGATATAATAAATGACATATGGAAGGATATAATTTTTTCTCATATATTTTCTTGGATACATATGCTTTTAATATTTTAATTTATTAACATTACATTTACACCCCATATTTCTTATTTTACATTATATTCTTATAACTCTATTAACCAATTTTAACTTTTCATAAAAACTTATATCTTTCTTTATCAATAAAGGATTTAAATTAATTTAATGTTTATGATTTAAAAACCTTCATGATGTAGAAAAAATGGGCAAACCTTCTAAAGGGCATAACTTTTGACATGTAACTTCTTTTGAGCTCTTCCACGCAAAAAAATGACCGTATCAAAAAGTTTGATTCTACTCTGATGTGCCCTATCTACTTAGATTTCATTTAAATATTTTATAGAGGCCAAACATGATCATTTGAGGGTCAAAAATTAATGTTTAATGATTTTTTTAAGAAATTTCTATTTTTAAAAATTGTATATTTCTAGAACCAAAAGTCAAATTTAGTTGAATTTCATCCCATAGGCTAATTTTAGTATTTTGGTTATTTTGGAAAATTTTTAGAGCCATGCACACTTGAATGTGAAACTTACTATAAATAATGGCTGCTAAAAATAGATGTGCTTTTAGATTTTAGATTTTTAAAATTTTTGCATGTCAACTCTATATTCCATGTTGAGGCTTATTTTAGAATGGTTTGGGTTTGTAATTATTTCAATTCATTAAATATGAAACAATACAAGTTATTGTTTAAAATCATGGTATATTTGTAATTTTATTTGTCTTGTTAGTTTTTAGGTTCATTATCTCATATCAGTTCAAGTTCAAATCTTAGAGGAGTATAAAATGGTGAGAGGATGAGAAAGTGTTGCATAGATAAACCAAACTATAAAAGAGCTACAGAGGTGAGTTTAACAATTAATATAGGTTATCACCAATCAACAAATAAGATAAGGTGGTGATGACAAAGAAACGTATCATGATAAAGAAGTTCAGTAAGAAGAAGAACAAAAAGAGCAAACACCATCAATAGAAGAGAGAATCATTCAAGATTTAGAAGAAAATAATGAAAGAATCAAAATTGATTGTCCAAATTATGGAGGTAGTTTAAAATTAGAGGAGTTGATAGATTGGATGAATATCATGGAGAAGTTCTTCAAGTTGAAGACTATGAGAGAAGACATGAAGGTAAACTTTGCATGCATGAAATTGAAAAGTCATGCAATGATTTTATGGGATCACCTATAGAAAGAGAGAAAAATAAAATATAAAGAGAAGATTAATTCATGGAAAAAATGAATAAGTTGAGGGAGAAATTTCTTCCTATGGATTATGCACAAACGCTATATAGAATATTTAAAAATTTAAGGCAAAAAGATCACAGTATACAAGAGTATATACATAAATTTTATAAGCTTTCCATATGAGTGAAGCATGATGAAATATAAGAATAGATGGACACAAGGTATGTAAATGGTTTAAAATTTTCTATTCAAGATGAATTAAACATACATAGAATACTTAACATGGAGGAGGCTTATCAATTAGCTTTGAACGTAGAAGAAAAATAAAATAGATTATTTTTAAAAGGACATCTACTAGTCCAAAAATATGTGGATCCCCTCCAATAAGGGGATGAGGTGGGTTTAATACCACCAGAGGTGTCTTTAATGACAATAAAGGTGAATCGTCACATGGTGCAGAAAGGTAATATGATAATAGGTTAGGGTTTCAATACCACCAAAGAGGAAGATGATTTTAAAGAGGATGAGGTTATGGTGGTTCTAGAGGATGGTTTATGAATCAAAATATATCTTATCTATTATAGATGTGGAGAAGAAGGGCACAATGTGTTTGAGTGTCAACACTATCAAGATCAAGAAAAGAGGTCAGAAGATCACCCAAGAGTAAATCCAGTGGCATCACTGGTTTTCTTACATGCAATGAAATGAACTATTTTATAAAAAAATTCTACAACAACAAAATTTGAATCATTACCTCTCTATGTTTTTGTCAATTCCAACACAAAAGTTATACTCAAATATGTTTGTTGTCCTCTTAAAACTAGAATGGCAAGTATAGTCCAGTATTTTGTGCATGCACTTTAACCACTTGACATATTCTACACTTTAAAATATACCTTTTCACATCTCTTTTAATATTTGAACAAAAATACATTTCCTCCACCAAAGATATTAACTTTGTCTTACCAATATGTCCAGCCAAACCACCACTATGTAATTCAATTATTATATTATCTCGTAGAGACCCAACTAGAATGCATAATTTTTTCTCTTTGAAGAGATAACCTTCTTGTATAATACACTCATCATAAATAAAATCTTTCCCGCTTTTTAATGGATTCTTTCACTATTCAAATACCTTGGTAAAATATGGATCAACATCATATAATTCTTGAATAGCGTCAAATCCAACTACTTTACTCACCATAGTAGTTAATAATGCTACCCTCCTGTTCGATGCATCAACTACTTGATTCTATTTTCTTAATTTATGTTTAACACTAAAGTATACTCTTGCAAGAAAGAAACCCACTTTGCATGCCTACTATTCAACTTATTTTATGTATTCACATACTTCAAAGCCAAATGATTTATAAATAGTATAAATTCCTTAGGAACTAGGTAATGCCTCTAATGTCTTAATGGTTATAAAATTGCATAAAGTTTAACATCATAAATATAATATTTTATCCTTACCTCATTTAATTTCTCATTGAAATTTGTTATTGGCCTTCCTTCTTGACTCAACATAACAACAGTTCTCATAAATGAAACATCACAATCAACCTCAAATACTTGTTAAAATCCTATAATGCTAAAATTGGTATTTTTGTAATCTTCTTCTTCAGAATTTTAAAACATTCTATGGCTGATCTATTCCATGCAAATTCCTTCCCTCTCATATAATCTATTATTGGTGCCACAATACTACTAAAATTTTTAATAATTTTTTTGTAAAAAGTTTCTAAACCATTGAAACTTCTTACCTCTGTAATGCTTCTTGGAATAGGCCACTCAACAATTACTTTTATCTTTTCTTCATCCATTTTCAAATCATCTACTGAAACTACAAATCCTTAAATATGAAATTATTCTGCATAAACCTACACTTCTTCAAATTTGCATACAAATTCTCATTTCTTAGCAAATCCATTACCATTCTCAAATATTGTATGTGTTCTTCTTTAGTCTTACTGAATATCAAAATTTCATGAAAATAAAAAACCAAAAACTTACCAATACATTCTTATAAAAATGTATTCATCACCCTAATAAATGTGCTAGGTGCATTAGATAATCTGAATGGCATCACCATCCACTCATATAAGTCATCCCTAGTCTTGAATGTAGTTTTCCACTCATCTTATTCATTAATTTGAATTTGATAATAACCACTCCTTAGATAAATATTGGTAAAATATTTTGCTCCTACAACCACATCCATCTTATCATCTAAATTAGGTATAAGAAATGTATACTTTATTATAATTTTATTAATTGATCTCCTATCCACACACATTATTCATCTTCCATCTTTCTTTATAGTTAGCAAAGCTAGTGTTACAAAAGGAATCAGACTCTCCCTTATCACCTTCTTCCTTAGAAATTCAATAACCTATTTATTTAATTCTACATGTTTTGTTGGACTCATCCTATAAGCTTCTTGATTGGGTAGAGTTGATCCTAGAATCAAATCAATGTCATGTTGAATATCTCTCTTCGATGGCAAACCATCTAGTAACTCATCAAGCATAACATATGTATATTATTTAAACACTCTTGCTACTTATAATGGTATTGGAACCATTTCTATTTCTTCATTCTTTATTACTAATGCATAATAACAACTAGCTACATTCATATCTTGGATAAATTCTTTAGTAGAGAGCATGCTTTTTGTCTTCTATTTCTCTTTAAGAGGTAATGAAACTATCTTTGTACCACCTTTTCAAAAAGTATATGTATTCTTTTTTCCATCATGAACTACTTTCTTATCAAATTACCATGGTCTCTCTAATAAGACAGGAAATGCATCCATCAAAATAACATCACATCATATTTCATCATTATAAGTTTTTTTCTTATAGAAAACTTGATTAAGCACTTTTTATCTTCTGTAACCTCATTCCATTTATTGAAAAATGAAATTTGATAAGGGTTAGAATGTTTTTCACATTGCAGATTTAGTTTCTCAATCATTTCTTTAGAAACCATATTTCAACAACTACCACCATCTATAATTACTTTGCATACATTTCCACCCAAAGTACATCTTGTTCAAAAAATATTTGATCATAGCGATGCATCACTGCCATATTAATTCTACAATTGATCTTTCGTTAGAGCAATCATGGTTCTCATCATGAGATTATCTCCAACATCTGCTAGTGCAACTTCAGTATTTTTCTATTCTATTTCAGCCTTAACTATATTTACTCTTGGGCAATCATCCTACTTCCTTTATTGATATTGATAGTGTAGACACTTAAACAAGACAAATAAATCACCAATAGGCTAAGATTCTAAAAAATAACTTATATTGATTCATATTGAATGACTTGAAATAATTATAAACCTAAATGATGCTTAAATAAACCTCAACTTGGAATTTAGAGTTGATATGCAAAAATTTGAAAATGTAAAATCTAAAAAAATGTCTATTTTTAGTAGCTTATATTTATATTAAGTTTTGAATGTAAGTGCACATAGCTCTAACATTTTATTGAAATAACCTAAATACTAAAATTAGACTATGGGATGAAATTCAACTAAATTTGACTTCTGGTTCTAAAAATAGAAAATTCCTAAAAAAAATAATTAAACATTAATTTTAGACCTTCAGATGATCACGCTTGGCATCCAAAAAATATTAAAATCAAATTTAAGTGGATAGAGAGGCTTAAGGAAGAATCAAACTTTTTGATATAGTCATTTTGAAACATAAAAGAGCTCAAACGAAGTTACAGGTCAAAAGTTATGGCTTTTAAAAGGTTAGCCTATTTTTTTTTGCATCACTTCAGCCAACATCTACAATTTTTTGAGAATGTATCATGGGTTTAAAAACCATGAAATATTATAAAATTGAACTTAATTAATAAAAATTGTCATTGTCAGTAAAAACTGATATACGCATCCTTAACATTTTACCAAGAATTACATAAATGCCTAATAATCTCCAATAATTTAGTTCTTTAATAATTTGTCTCTCATTTTTTTCATGTCTTCGTAGAGGAGGAAAATTACGTGACCATGTCTCCCTATATGGGAGGGTGGACATTAACTAAAATCAAGAGCTTATAGTGATTCACTACCAAAAAACTTGAACAATAAAAAAATGGGTAAGTTTTATATAGTAAATTATTTCCATCCAACATTCATTGAATATGGGTTAAAATAATTTAAATTTTGATACATTTTTCTAGTCAGGTTCTACTACACGTGATTATAAATCTAAAAGCGTTGAATTATTCATTTAAATTCTATTTAAACATGATAGGAAATAGGAGAAATGGAATAGGCTCCTTGTTGTGATGAGAAGGCAGTGAAAAAGGGTCCATGAAATTCAAAAGAGGATGAGAAACTCATTGAATACATAAATAAGCACAACCATGGTAATTGGCATAAGTTTGTAAAACATGCATGTACTTTTATCTTCAATTTATGAAATGAGCAAGTTGCATTTTGGGATACACCGACCACAACTCTAGTTTTTCCTCGCATATAATTGAATTTTTAAAATAAAAAATAGAAAGGGATACACCATGGAATCATGTATGGCTATCAAACTTTAGATTTACAATTATTATTTTAATAATATTATTAATAAATATAAATAATTTTTTTGCTAATACTTATTATTTTTTCTTTGTTGTTATTCTTTATATTTACAATTTTTGAGGAAAGAATATTTATAATATTTTATGTAATAATATTAGTCATGGTTATTATGCTTTAGATTTATAATTTTTATTAGTTTAAATTAAAATTGATTATAGGATCTTTGTATAACACTCTCATTTTCTACTTCACAAATTAGTTGCAATTTTTTTTATTTAAATTGTAGTGACCACATTTCCTATCCTGAAACATGTAATTTTTTATTTTTTTATTTAATTAATTTTTGTCTATGAATATAAATCAGGTATACTTTATCCTATTATATATCCTTTGCCAACCGAATAAGCATCTAACCATACAGGTTAGGTGTCTATTTTTTTTGTCAAATGGGAAAACATTCTAACCATATGAGTTAGGCATTCCTTTGCCAAATTGGCAAGCATCTAACCATATGGGTTAGGCATCTACACATGAGTAAGTTATGCTCTAGCCAGAGATCTAACTCATCATAATCAACCAAATTTTGAGTCACTCACTATTCATTGCTCATCTCTACTAAATAAGCATCGAGGTCACCATGACAGGAGTATCCAACATATAATAAATAGTCATATTCTACCTCAAAATTTCACCTAAAGCCTATGGAATTATGACAATCCAACTAAGATCCTTCTAAGTATATCACATAATTCTTATCTTTGCTTTGTTTATCTAAACTAGGGTCTTATTATAATGGTCTTACCTTTTTACTTAACTTTAATCTTGTTTAGCGCACAAGCACAACCCCTTCCTAATCACCTATGTACTGGAAGCATCATTTTCTTCTTAGACTACCTACATACCTTCTTTCAAATAGAATTAAGGTGTATTATACATGTTACTTTATTTTTTATTCTAAGTTTTATGTGAATTGTAGGTCTAATGCATCCCTTTCTAGAGCCCAGTTCCCCATATAGTTCCTCTATGATTGCTACCCAAATGGAAGTGTAAAAGTATCAGTTTAAGTGACTGATACTTATTTAACTAAACCATCCCAAAATCTTAACAAGAAAAAGAAATTAACATTTTTATGCTATATCCCCCTTTTACTTTTTATTTATATTAACAATGTTTTTGATCCTTGCTTTAGACAACCTAATCCATACAATTGTTGTTGTCAAAGTTTCATTATCTGAGAGCCATATGGTTAGTGATTTCTTGATAATAATTGGTTTAACACTCTCAGTCTTGATTTTTGTTACACCCTTTTAGTGATACCAAGTTTTGAGTAAGAAATGTACTTTCTCTAATTTTATTTCATAAGTTCAGAAGTCATAATCATTTAAGGTAGTCAATGTCATTTTCTTATCTTAATTAGTGTTGTTGATCAAGAGGGATTATCCCACACTTTGGTCTTAATGACATGACATGGTCATTATTTATCCCTAACGATTTATAGGGATAATGCCCATATGTCATTGTTGCAACTATGTTCGGCTATGGATGCATTAGCTCAAGCAGGATGGCATTACCCTTAAACATGAGCTAGAGACACTATTGATATTTAACACTATGAAGTCTTGTTTAACCTTAAATTCTTAGTCTTAGTTGAGATTTAAAATTAAATAATACTTGAGGTAAACTATTGTATTTATATTTCAAAGCAAATTCTTGAGTAGAATGGCAAAAATTAATCTATAACATGATCTTCTAGTTTAGTCATCATGTCTACATTCAACAACATTATTTTTCTTGGATAATTATACCTTTAGTCTATTTAGGTAAACTTTTCGAGAAGAAAACCTATCCACAAGGAGTTTTAGAATGCTATATTGAACATGAATTTAACGTTAAATTAATTTTTTTTACATTTGAAAGGAAGGTGTGAAATTGAGAGAACAACCCTAGAATGAAGAATATATATTATCATACTATTTTCAATGATAATAAGAGAAAATTTGATCTTCAAATATAAAATGAAAAAAAAATATAGATTTTTCAACCATCTCTAGGAGCAAAGTAAATTAATATAATAATATCTAATATCTTAATATAAAATACATTATTATCGTATTTCAACAAATTCTAAATATAAAATGAATAATCTCTTAATAATATTTTTCATCAATGCAATTATAATTATAAAAAAATTCAATAGTTTTCTACATACACAAGTATAAAGTCAATAATAACGAATCTCTAATGAAATCATTGAAAATTTGAATAAAAATAACTTCAAGTTACATAACTATGAAATTGAAAATTATTTCTAATTAACACAATGTAAAAAGGTTAGATTATCATCTAATTTTAAAGATGGAATTGAAATTTATTTCTATCCAATGATATCATAAAATTTATTAGAATAAATATGAATCAAAGTTTGAATTTAAAATAATATAAGTGTATTAGAATATTTTTTAAATTGTAAATATTAAATAAAAAAAGAAGGATTCAAAACTCCTAGCTCAAGTTGATCTTCTACATTTGTTGGATATCCAATGGAGATGGAAAATAACAAGCAAAAGAAAGAAAATGTCGTATATTTAAAACAACATATAAACCAATGTAAGATGAGTGATTGAGCTCAAAAGAACTCCCACACCACCTAACGATTGTACATGGTTGGTACCATAGAGGGTTGATGTTTCTAAAATGGTAGGATACAATAGAAACTCTGGGATAGACTGCTCAAGAAAGTGACAGTGCATAGGGAATATAAAAAAATGGTACTAAAACTACAAGAAACCCATTAATTGAATTCGACCACCAACCTCCATTTATCCATGGATCAAACAATTTTCCAATAATAAAACTTTATCCCCCTACCTTATCATTCTCATAAATTAGAGACCAAATTACCAATCATCTAGTTATAATAATGCATAATTAGATAGAAGTAACAAACTTAGTTTCAAATGCCTCCTTCCTCGACTCACTAAAACTTCTTCACCTCTGCTTGAAGCATTGATTGATCCAATCCTCCTCTTTTACTCAAAGCATAGATCGATCCACTCCCTACTCTTTTGCTCAAGGTGTCGATCGATCCACTTCCCCTCTCAAAGAGTCGATCCTCTCGTACATTTATATTCTTTCGTCACATGGATTGTTCTCCTCACTTCATGCTACCACTATCTCTATTGGTGTTCAACCTGAATAATTGGTATTTAAATATTTCATATGTGGCAGTGGTACATGGTCAATGTAGTAATCGCCCTTGTCTTCACATGGCTGTTATATTTGCATAGTATGAGTTAAAGTGGGTGAAGATTTTTAGGGTGGTGGAGTGAGTTATTTATAACTAAGATTTTATGACTATTCCCTCTACGTGGCATGGTATAAGGGTTAGTTAGCTTACGTTATCCATATTGGCATTACGTAGTGGATTTGGTTATAGTGTAAGCTTAGCACATAGGCTAGGGTGAGGTGGTGGTTTAGGTTAGAATAGTCTCATCTTAACTATTTTGTTAGGTTATGTAGTATATAAATTAGGTATAAACTAAATATAATTAATAATGTAAAATAATTTACAATAATGCAATTTATTTCAAAATTTTAAAATCAACAAAAAAGAAAAGCCCTTTCATTAATTAAAACAACCTTCGACGAATTCCAATATTTTTTAACTAATAATATTCTTCTCCAATCCTATGCATGGTATGGTTGCATGGCTGACCTTGAGCATAGGGTTAGGAAAGAGGATAAATATCCCATATATATAGGATTTGAATTATTATTTCCTAATGATATTACGTAAATATTAAATCCATTCATTATAAAACTATTTCATGTATGGTTATTAATTATTTTTGCAATGAGAATAACATATAAGACTAAATATTCATCCCATTTAGTTTTTCCTCATTCATAGTTTTAAATTATGAAAACATTGTGTTGTACGCAAAAAATGTCATTCATTTTTGGGATAACATTTAAGCTATTTTGGTTTTGCAAGACAAAATTATCTCTTCCCATTTCAAAAAATTGTTCTAAACTTTCAAAATCAGGAATTATTCAAGCTTTTTTAGCTAAAGGACTGATAGGTTCAATAGGTTCAAAGGCTTCTACAGGTGAGTTCAATCAAAAGAACAAGTTTCCAACACTTAGTCATTTTTAGGACTAGTTCGACACCTTGGTTCAACCAAAAGAATCTATCAACAAGTTTCTATGCAATGTTTGAACCATTGAAACATTGAACCATTGAACCTTGAACCATTTTTAGTTTAACAAGTTCAACGGGTTCAAAGGTTCAACGATATTAACAGGTTTCAAGAATTTTTTTGTCAATCATTGCTTTTTTCAAGGCTCAAAGTTCAATTGCTTCAGGCTCAACAACTTCAAAACACTTATCAAAGAGAAGAAAGAATGAACCACTGAACCATTGAATGACTCAGGTTCAAAGGTTTAATGGGTTCAAAGGTTCAACAGGTTAAACAATAGTAGGTTCAACATGGTTTATCTCAAAGAGCTTGTTTCAAGCAGTCAACAGAATTGAAAGAATGAACCATTGAGCCATCAAACCAAAGTTGGTTTAATCAATTGGTTCAAGTAACAGGTTCAAAGGTCTACCCCAAAAGTCAAAGGGACAAGTGCCCTTGTAGAGGAAATTTTGATGAAAAAGTGACTAAGGCAAGCAAAAGCCTAAAATAAAAGCTCGTCAAAGCACAGTGGATACTGCCAAGTGTCATCTATCGATCCCCATTTTAATTTGTTTCTAAGATCTATTGAAGTTGCCCCCTGCCCCTCAGAAGAGAAGCAGAACATGACAAGTGTCTACATCCGCATGAATCTAAATAAGTTCCAAGTGTATCTACAATGTTTCTAAAGCATAGCAAAAGCCACCATGTGTCATCTTTTGTGAGACACTCAAAAGGCCTCCAAAGCCTCTACAAGTTAAATAGATGTAGCCACGTGTTCTTGTTTATTTCACACTATAAGTTTCCATGTGTCACATGTTGAGATCGGTAGAAAATCAACTAAGACAAAGCCAAAGGACAAATAACCCTTTCGGAGGGCACTTGGAAACTAAAGTAAACCATTGAAAAAATTTGAAAGGTCACTTTAGAGCTCAAACAACCCTTGTGGAGGGTAGGCTAGGGACAAACAAATTGATTCAAAGGCCAAACAAGCAAAGGCAGATACAAAGAATTCCTTCAAAAATGTTCGCACGACAAAGTTGTAAAGAAACAATTACTTTAGACAAATTGTCTAAAAGAATTCCTTCTGACTTTTTGTCCGAAGGAAAAAGTCCCCCAAAACCCAAAACCTGCCAAGTTTCCATGTGTCTGTTATCAAAAATTAGTGGAACATGCCACACATCATTTTTAAAACTCTATGGAGATCGCCATATGCCATCTTCTGCAGGAAACTGATATGAGTCCTGAAGACTTTCAAAATAGAAGCTAAATTTTGGTGAAAGTTGCAACATGTTGGCATCCATAGTTTCTCCCTTTGGTTTCTTTATTAAGGATTGGGGCATACCCCCAATAAGATACTGAAGTAAGTGGAGCATTCCAAGTGTCATCCTTTGGAGGATTCTCAAAAGACAAGTGGAATCTGCCATGTACTCCATTATAACTCTGGGGAGCATGACAAACATCTATATCTGCATCCTTGAGTTTATTATAAGTCTTAAAGCTCCTTTCAAATAAGCATCTCTTAGAATCACATGGATGTTGCCAAGGGTCCTCACCTCTTTTGCAATGGAACCTACCACATGTCAATTATTGAAACCAGTGGAAAGCGATCAAAGAATAGGGGATCGAATAGAACCAAGGACCTGATTCAATAGCCATAAAAGGAGGAATGATGAAGGACCATAAATATTAATGCATAAGATATGTTTCTAGAAGCAGACTGCCAGGTGGACATTGGAGGATAAAAACATTCAATGGCATGACCCATTTCTCTGCATTGAGAAAAACAAATGGGAAAATATGCTTGATTTCAGCGTATCTTCTTGACAAAATTTAATGCAACATGATGTGTTACTACTCCCAAGTCTTTATTGGAGGGCTATATATTGGAATCTCTTGTTTCATTCTATGGGATCTCTCTCAGTTACCAAAAAAAAAACTCTATCCAAGTTGAAAGGCATTACTAAGACATTGAGTTCAGAGTGTTCATCATATTTCTTTGTTTGAATCAGAAAGCAAGTTAGTTTCAGACTTTGTGTTGTTATACCTTGTATCATTCTAGGAGATTGTTCTTATGTCTATTTCCTAAATGTATTCTTGTTTATGCAATTTAACAAGTAGAGCTAGTGAAGGTGACAAAGAAGGTGTCCTGAAGCCAGTTAATTTCATACTTTGCACTGTCATGATTCTCTGTAGTGTGTTTATTTTCTATTTCTGTGTAAAGAACCTTGGGACAACTTTATGCCCTCATCATTCTTTGTATTTTACTCTTTGGCAGTTGAGGTGGAGACTTTGTGCCTCATTTCATCCCGATATGTTACTATACCATATTATAGTTACTTGTCATCACCAGAAAGATTCCTTTTGTCTGTTGAAGAATAGTTTTGAAAGAAGAGGAGTGTTTTCTATCATTCCATCAAGATTTTTCCTTTGATTCAAGTACATCATCTCAAAAAGAGAGAGATAAATGATTTATCCTACCATTAAGTGTTATTTTTTATTTATATATATATATATATAGTTCCTGCAAATCTACAGGGAACCTCCCCTTGAAGAGAGGAGAGATTAGTCCCCTTTTGATGTGGTAAACCTACACATTTGGCTGACCAATCTTCCTGCTGTGGTTGATCAGACCTATATGTTTATCCATACACTAATTGACAAAATATTCACCCAACAGTTTTTGGTGACTCTGTTGGGGATCGTGTGTGCATTTTTAAGCCTCAAGTTTCAGATTCAAGCAGTCCTTACCCTTATCCATTATAGACTCTGGTGACTCCACTCAATTTTAGTGTCTTACCCATTATCATTATATCCTTACCATCTCCCTCCACTTTCACACCAACTAGGAAAGAAAGCACAATTTAAAGCCTCAAGCTTTAAGCTGAAGCAAGGTCAATTCTTTTCCATTTTTGTTTCACAACATGGCAGATTCAAGGTATACATGAAGCCAAAGGGATAAATGTATTATTGACCCTATATTCAAGTTGGTACAACAAAGTAATTTTGATTTGTCACCTTCACCATCTCATCTCCAATGAACTAAGAGATTTCCTCTTACTAAAGTCAGGTCTCCATTACCAAGTAAAGCATCCACTTCTACTATTAATAAAGCTTTACCAATAATTACCCCTCTAAGATTTGTTATTCCTCCTTTTCATAGTCATACAATGGTAGTTCAAGGCCCCTAGGGTAATTATTTTGGCCCTCTCAATCTTACTCCACCTCTACATGAGATCCCACAAAGCTCAAGAAAGAATTTCCCCAAATTCTATGGTGATGGGAGAGTTCATCCTGATGAACACATTTTAGCCTTTAGCATAGCTTGTGGTGTAATTGGAGTTGAATTTGAGGATGTGGTAGTTAGACTATTTGTAGAAACATTACAAGATACTGCTGCAAATTAGTTTTACCATCTACAAACTTGATCAATAACTGACTGAAACACACTCAAAGCTATGTTTGAAGCCAGATTCAAGCTTGTAGAAGATGCACATGCCCTTTTGGCTCAACTTACACAAATGAAGAAAGAGCCTCATGAACCAGTGAGGGACTTCATAGCTAAGTTTGATAAACTAAGAAATAGAATTTTTATAATTGCTCAACCTACAACTGAGAATCTCAAATGTTTCTTCATTAATTCTCAATTACCTGAAATGAGTTTCCTTTTAAGACGTGCTGGTCAAATAGACCTTGCTACAACTCAAGATTTGGCCACTGAGGTAGAAGATGATCTCATCTTGGTAGGGAAGATAAGAAGAGATCTAAATAGAAATAGACCCCTATCATCTTCTGAATATCCATCTATAGGCACCATTGATCTAATGGTGCAGAAGTTGGCAAATGAGTTACTTGCTCTCAAAAAGAAAATGGCACAAGGAATGTCTTCTACTCCTTCATATAGAGATATGCCATGGAGGATATTTCCAAATTAGTTGTACCAGGGCAATGCTACCAAGAATTAAGGGCAGCTAAATTGTTTTCCTCCCCCACAAGGTAAACTTCTTATTGAAGCACCCTCAGCCAATTCAGCAATGGAATATCTTGAAGAAGAATTAGATTTCTCTTTCTAGCCTAAATTGAGTCAAGAAAATGATGATGATCTCCTTATAGAAAACCAAGAAAAATCAGCTAGTGACTCCAACATTGGTTTCTTGAATTACCAAGATGAACACAAAAGTAAAAGAGAAGCTTTTGATGGATCATATGCAATGTTTACCAGGTCCAAGAACCAATCAGCACAGAAAACTAATAAAGGGAAAATGGAGGAGCAACCTCAACCAAAAATTTCAATTGCTAAACGTGGAACCTCTCTACCTTTCTAGCCAAAGGACTCAATGATCACCAAAAAGGTAAGTACATCAAATTCACAAATCAGTCCTCTCCCCCTTATAAACCAAAAGGTTGAATTACCTTCCTTTGTTCCTAGTCTAATTCGGTCATTTGACATAATTGATCATGTCAAGAAAACCAAAATTCAAATAACTAAGTTTGAATATTTACAATCCAATCCTGAGTAGTTGGATAGGTTAGTTGAGTGTGTGAAGAATAATGCCATCCTTGTAGGATAAGAAGCTAAGAAGGTAACTCATGATTCCCCAAAGAACATGCCTATTCCAAATAATCTTATTATTACTCCTCCAGTTGCCCCTCGGAAAATAAAAGTTTTCTATGTTTCCCTATTGATAAATGGTCACAAGTTGAGTAACTACATCATAGACTCAGGTGTATCTGCCAATGTCATGATTCCCAAAGTAGCAAAATCTATTGATCTTACATTGACCAAGACATTTGGTAGATGTTTATCCATAGAGAATAAACAAGTAACATTACTAGGGCAAGTCAAAGATGCCCAATTCACATTTGTAGCATTTCCAAAAAAAAATGAAGATGACAGTTCTGGTGGTCGATGTTCTAGCCTCATATGACATTCTATTAGGGTGAAATTTTTGCAAAGATGTTGGAGGAAAATTGAGTATGGACATATCTGAAGCAAGAATCTCTATCAAAGGCATCATGCAGAGGTTACTTTCAAAAAAGGAATCAAAATATATTGTCACTTAGACATCAGCCCCTAAAGCTCAAATTCTATTTGAGTCTTCAGGCATGTGTAACTATTTTCTATCTACAGATGAACTTCATGAAGCATCTAATAAAGTTCTTCAAAGTGTCAATCCAAAAATTAGTTAAACTAGAATAGCAAAAGAATTGGTAGTTTTCAATTTAGATAGAGAAGGATCTTACCTCTCTAATAAAGGAAAATCTCAAAAAAGATCAGTGTCTAATGAGATATGGACTCTAGAATTTGATGGTAGCTGTTCCTCTACTCAGTTAGGAGCTAGAATTGTGTTGATATCTCCTAATAAAGATATTTTTCTTTCATCTTATAAGTTACAATTTAGTAACACTAATAACATAGCTGAATATGAATCTCTATTTATTTGATTGAAGGCTGCTCGAGACAAAGGCATCAAACTCCTTCATGCCAAAGGAGATGTTAAACTAGTGGTTTGGCAGGTGAGAAACTTGTACCAAACCAAGAATGAAAGATTGTGATATTATGACAACCTAGTCTAGGACCAAATTGAAAGCTTTGATGCTTTAAACATCTCTGCCATACCCAGAGAATCTAATGACCGAAATGATGCACTTGTTATTTCAATAACTATCTTAATTCCTCACTCAAACTTCACAGGGTGTTCCTGACAATGTTGATCATTGGAAAGTATTCAATGATGATCGCCAAATCATTACCTTTTTGGAATGAAAAGATAGCTTTGAACAACTACATTTTGAAGGCAGTGAACCCCAGAAGTGTGAACTAGCCCCTCATTTAAGTCCAAATGCAAAGGAAGAATTCTTACAACTCAAAGGGAATAAAATTCCTAAAGGCCTATTTTTTCTTGAGAAACTATTTGACAAGCATGATAGATTCATCAAACAGTAGCAAATAGATTCAAGCTTCTCTCAGGGATTTGATCAAATAAATCTGACTACTGAAGAAAATCCCAAGATGGTGAATATTGGGAAGTGTTGAACTCCTGAGGAGAGATTCAAGTTCACCACTCTACTCCACCAATAAATGGACATCTTAGCATACTCCTGAAGTCTCACAAGCCTGATGAAATCCACCATGACATTCCTCTCAAGGCTGACTCGGTGCCTCACAAGCAAAAATCCAGACAATACAATCCAAAGATATCAAGTACTATTATGTCTGAGATATAAAAAATGTTAAATGCTATAATAATTTTTTCAATCCATCATTCCACATGGATTGTAAACATAGTGCTTGTAAGGAATAAGAATGGAAAAAATCACATTTGTGTTGATTTCAAGAATCTAAATCAGCCATCTTTCATGGATAACTATCCTTTGCCAATCATGGATCAAGTACATCAAACAGTGACAGGTTCAGAGATGTTATCAATGCTAGATGGCTTCTTAGGATACAATCAAGTTGAATTTGGTGAAGTAAACCAACAAAAGACTAATTCACCACACCTTGGGGCACGTTTGCATATAGAAGGATGTTTTTTGGTTTAATAAATGTTGGCACCACTTTTCAGAGAGAAATGGATCTCTCTTTCAAGGATGAGATAGGTAAGTTCATTATAGTATACCTTGATAACTTAACCATGTTTTTAAAGCATCATTCTGATCATATACACCACCTACAACAAGTGTTGGAGCACTGCCACCAGAATGACATTTTTTTGAACCCCAAGAAGTCTATTTTTGGAGTAACAGAGGGGAAGCTTCTCAGACACATTTTGTCCAAATAAGGCATAAAGATTGACTCAGACAGAGTCAAGTATATTCAAGATCTTACCTTACCTACAATTAAAAGTTTTGTTCACTCTTTCTTTGGAAAGGTGAATTTATTATGAAGGTTCATTCCCTTATTTGTTGAAAAGACTCGACACATTGTAAACATGATGAAAGAGAAATCCACCTTTAGCTAGACTAAAGAAGGTAAGTCAGCATTTGAAGATATCAAGACCACCATTGCCCATGCCCCAACTCTAGTTTGTCTAGACTATAATAAAGAGTTCATCATATACAATTATGCTTCTAAACACATGATTTTAGCAGTTTTAGTTCAACAAGATAAAGAAGATATGGAATTTCCCATTTTTTTCATGAGTTGTCCTCTCAAAACTCATAAATTGAAGTATTTGAACATGGAGAAACATGCTTATGTAGTGGTGAAACCAGTCAAACATTTCCACTTCTATATCCTAAATTCACACACTACTGCCTTGGTTCTTGACACTGCAGCCAAGTCCATATTAACTCAGCAAGAGTTTGGGACTAAAAGAGGCAATTGGATTGCAAAGATCTAAGATTTTGATCTAGACATCAAACCAACAAATCTAGTAAGTGGAAAAGGTCTATGCCCATTAATTGTTGATAAAAAACTAGAAGAAATAGAGCATAAAGAAGTAGAGGTGGAAGACACACCAAAAATTATCTTTGTCTCCACTACCAACAAGTGTTATTCAGGTATTGCTCATTTATTTATTTATAGTGAATGTCCTACTCATTTATCTTAAAAAAAGGAGGACTATCAAGTTGAAAGTTGCCTATTTTGTCCTTTGGGACAATGGCCTGGACAAGAAAAGCCTAGATGGAGTATTCCTTCGCTATGTAGATAAAGAGCAACAAAGCCAACTTTTGAAATCCTTCTACAATTTAGCTTGTGGAGGACATTTTTATATTCCTATGACTGGTCACAAGATTTTATGAGCCAAGTATTACTAGCCAACTCTTTTCCAAGATGCATATAAGTGGGTGAGAAAATTTGAACTCTGCCAACAATTTGTTGGAAGACCTAAGTTAGCTGCCCTACCTTTGAAGCCAATGGTCATAGCAAAACCATTCCAAAAATGGAGAATTTATTTCATTGGAACTATAAACCCATCTTTAAGCACTGGACATGATTATGTCCTTACAACAACTAACTATTTCACCAAGTGGGTAGAAGCTATCCAAACTAAGCATGCTACTTTAGAAGTTGTGTGGAATTTCCTCAAGGAAAATATCATTTCCAAGTTTGGAGTCCCAATCAAGATTGTTACTGACAATGTAGCTTGTTTCACTTCCCAAGAGCTTACACAATTCTATTTCTATTATGGGATTACTCTCTCCTATTCTTCTAATTACTTTCCACAAGGGAATGGACATGCTGAATCAAGCAATAAGAACCTGGTGATTATCATCAAAAAGTTGGCAGATGACAACCAAAAGATATGGCATAAAGCACTGGTTGATGCTCTATGGGTAGACAGAATCATACAAAAGAAGGCAATTGCTATGTATCCTTTCCAACTTCTTTATGGTATCAATGCTGAGATACCAATCACCTTAGAATTACCAGCCTTCAAATTGGCTAAGGCAATTGAAGATCAGACATATGAAAGCTCCCTTGATAAGAGAATCATGTCCCTAACTAAGCTAGAGGAATAGAGAACTATGGTGGTAGACTGAATTGTTGCCCATCAAAGCCTGGTAAAGAAACTCTTTGACCAAGAGGCAAAAAACCGTGATTTCTAAGCTGGAGATCAAGTCCTGTTGTGGGACAAAAGGAGAGAATCAAAAGCGATGCATGGAAAGTTTGATTCCCTTTGGAGAGGCCCATATATTATTCATCAACATAGTGGTGAAAATAGCTTCTTGCTGAAGTATCAATATGGCACACTCTTTTTTTTGCCTCACAATGGGCAGCATCTAAAACACTTCAATTCTTGAAGTACCAGATCTTTCCATCTATACATATGTATACTTGTATAGTTTTTAGTTCTATTTCATTTTGTTTGTTTTCATTTTTGGAGCCTTTATTTTTTGGGTAACATGACTCCATAGTCCAATGGTACACATGAAGACACTGGAGATTGTGGATTCTTCTCCCTTCAATTCTTTTTACAATTGATAGAATTTCCACAATTGGAGCTAGCTGTTGTACCCAAAAAATGTCATTCATTTTTGGGACAACATTTAAGCTATTTTGGTCCTACAACACAAAATTATCTCTTCCCATTAAAAAAAATTGTTCTAAAATTTCAAAATCGAGAATTATTCAAGCTTTTCCAGCTAAAGGAATAACAGGTTCAATAGGTTCAAAGGCTTCTATAGGCAAGTTGAATCGAAAGAACAAGTTTCCAACACTTAGTCATTTTCAGGACTAGTTCAACACCTTGGTTCAACCAAAGGAATTTATAAACAAGCTTCTATGCAATAATTGAACCATTGAACCTTGACCCATTTTTAGTTCAACAGTTTTAATAGGTTCAAAGGTTTAACAATGTCAGAAGGTTTCAAGATATTTTTTGTCAATTAGCGCTTTTGTCAAGGTTCAAAGTTCAATCGCTTCAGGCTCAACAACTTCAAAACACTTATCAAAGAAAAGAAAGAATGAACCATTGAAATGTTGAACCATTTAACCACTCAGGTTCAAAGGTTCAATGGGTTCAAAGGTTCAACAGGTTCAACAACGATAGGTTCAACATGGTTTGTCTCAAAGAGCTTGTTTCAAGTGGTCAAAAGAAATGAAGGAATGAACCACTGAACTATTGAACCAAAGTTGGTTCAAGTGATAGGTTCAAAGGAGTGCCCCAAAAGTCAAAGAGACAAGTTCCCTTGTGGAAGAAATTTCATGGAAAAAGTGACTAAGGAAAGCAAAAGCCCAAAACAAAATCTCGTCAAAGCACAACGGATACTTCTAAGTGTCATATTCCAAGCCCCATTTTACTTTGTTTCTAGGAGCTATGGAATTTTCCACTTGTCCCTTGTAAGATAAGTATAATGTGACAAGTGTCTACATCTGCATGAATCTAAATAAGTTCCAAGTGTATCTACAATGTTTCTAAAGCATAGCAGAATCCACCATGTGTCATCTTCTGTGGGACACTCAAAAGGCTTCCAAAGCCTCTACAAGTTAAGCAGATGCAGCCATGTGTCCTCATCTATTTCACATCAAAATTTTCCATGTGTGACATGTTGAGATCAACAAAAAATTTACTAAGGCAAAGCCAAAGGAAAAACAACCCTTTCAGAGGGCACTTAGAAATTAAAGTAAACCATTGCAAAAATCTAGAAGGTCACTTTAGAGCTCAAATAGCCCTTGCAGAGGACAGGTGAGGGACAAACGAGCTAATTCAAAGGCTGAACGAGCAAAGGTAGATACGAAGAATTCCTTCAAAAAAGTTCCCATGGCAAAGTTGTAAATAAACAATTCCTTTAGATAAATTGTCTGAAAGAATTCCTTCAGACTTTTTATCCAAAGGAAAAAGTCCCCCGAAACCTAAAACTCACCAAGTTGCCACATGTCCCTTATAAAAAAAGGTAGCAAAATGTGCCACACTTCATATTAAAAAATTTACAGAGATCACCATGTGTCATCTTTCGCAAGAAACTGATATGAGTCTCGAAGACTTTCAAAAGAGAAGCTAAAGCTCAGTAGAAGCCACCACGTGTCAACATCCATAGTTTCTCCTTTTGGTTTCTTTATTAAAGATTGTGGTAGACCCCAAGTAAGCTACTAAAGTAAGAGGAGCGTGCCAAGTGTTATCCTCTATAGGATTCTCAAAAGACAAGTGGAAGCTGCCACATACTCTGTTATAACTCTGCAGAGTGTGACAAGCATTTGTATCTATATCCTTGAGTTTTTTATAGGTTTCAAAACCCCTTTCAAATAAGCATCTCTTAAAATCCCATGGAGTTGCCAACTGTCCTCACCTATTTTGTAATGAAACCTGCCACATGTCAATTATTGAAACTAGGAGAAAGTGATCAAAGAATAGAGGATCGAATTGAACTAAGGACCTGATTCAATAGCTAGAAAAGGAGGAACAATGAAGAAGGACCAGAAAAATTCACGCATAAGATATGTTTCTAGAATTAGACCACTAGGTAGACATTGGAGGATACAAACATTCAATGAAATGACCTATTTCTTTGCATTGAGAAAAACAAATGCGCAAATACGCTCGATTCAAGCATATCTTCTTGATAGAATCTAATGCAACATGATGTGTTACTACTCCCAAGTCTTTTTTAGAGGGATATATATTGAACTCTCTTATATCACTCTAGGGGATCTATCTCAGTTACCAAAAATAGAACTCTGTCCAAATTGAAAGGCATTACTGAGACTTTGAGTTTAGATTGTTCATCATATTTCTTTGTTTGAATTAGAAAGCAAGTTAATTTCAAACTTTGTTCTGTTATAGCTTGTATCATTCTAGGAGATTGTTCTTATGTATATTTCGTAAATGTATTCTTGTTTATGCAATTTAACAAGCAGAGCTAGTGAAGGTGACAAAGGTGTCCTGAAGCCAATTACTTTCAGACTTTTCACTGTCATGATTGTCTTTAGTGTGTGTTTATTTTCTATTTATATGTAAAGAACCTTGGGATGACTTTGTGCCCTCATAATTCTTTATTTTCACTCTTTGGCAGTTGAGGTGGAGATTTTGTGCCCCATTTCATCCTGCTGTGTTACTATACCCTGTTACAGTTACTTGTCATCACCAAAAAAATTCCTTTTTTCTGTTGAACAACACTTTTGAAAGAAGAGTGTTTTCTATCATTTCATCAGGATTTCTCCTTTGATTCATGTACATCATCTTTGAAAAAATAGAGATGGATGGTTTATCCTACCCTTAAGTGTTATTTTCTATATATATATATATATATATATATATATATATATATATATATATATATATATATATATATATATATATATATATAGTTCTTGCATATCTATAAGGAACCTCCCCTTAATGAGAGGAGAGATTAGTCCCCTTTTAATGTGGTAAACCTACACATTTGGCCGACCAATCTTCCTGCTATGGTTGATCAAACCTATTTTATTTATCAGTATACTGATTGACAAAATATTCACCCAACACATTGCATATATTTATATGTAAATAACTAACTTTAATACTTTAATGACTAAATTTCTTATGTTTTGGAATTTGAAAGTGAAATTAAATCATACCTTTGTTTTACCAAATTCTTGTTAATGACATAATAGTTTTTTGAAATCAACACAAAATTGAACTTAAAAATTAACTCATCCTAACACAAATACTAAATGGGGTCTAAAATAACTTAAAGTATGAGTACTAGTCCATAGTGCAGGAAAAGAGATCATGACATCCTCCCTCCCTTAAATTTTGCATTGACCCAATGCACTATAAAAGTTTGATTAATTTCATAAATTTAAAATGAAAATGGAAACTTGTTTTTTATTTCTTCAGGGTCCTCCCAAGTTGCATTTCCTCCGCTATATTGATCCCAATGTACCTTGCACTAATCAACCTCTTTGTTATATAATTGGTACCAGTGCCTATCCAACACTCTGTACATCTCTATTTTAATTCTATTGAATTCTTTGACTTAAAAAGAATTTTAGTTTAAAATGTGTTTATTATTAGGCACATATTTCTTAAGGAGTGATAAATGGAAGACATCATAAATGTGACTCAACTATGGGGGTAAGGCCAATCGATAGGCTACTAGATTGATTCTCTCTAGGATCTCAAAAGGTCCTACAAAGCAAGAAGATAAATTTTCCTTTTTCCCAAAGGTTATGGAAATTTTGTGCAGTCTGACCCTTAAAAAAACTTTGTCACAAATAAGAAATTCTCTCTAAACTCTCTTCCTATTTGCATAGCTTTTTTGTTTGTTTGATGCTTCCTTCAACCTCTGCCTTATAACTTTCACTTGTTCCTCCATGTCTTTTAACATTTTAGGACTGATTGCTATTCTATCCTCAAAGTTATCCCAACTAAGTTGCATTCAAAAACTTCTCCCATATAGAGCTTCAAATGGAGCCATACCTAAATATGTTTGAAATGAGTTATTATAGAAAAATTATACCAATGGAAGATAAGTTTCACATTTGTTTTGATAATCCATATAGTTCATCCTTAGGATGTCTTCTACAACCTGATTTGTCCTTTTTTTTGCCCATCTATCATAGGATGAAATGCACATCTAAAGTTTGATTATGTACCTAGAGCTGATTTTAGGGTCATCCAAAACATTAACGTAAACCTAGAATCTCTATCTGATATGATTTTTGTTGGAACTCCATGAAATCTAAGCACTTCCTTCACAAATTGGTTGGGTAAAGTTGGTGCATCAAGAATCAAATTATTAGGTATGAGATGTGCCACCTTACTAAGCTTGTCGATTAACACCATAATAACATCATGCCTATAGGGAATCATAGGTAGTCCTTGTATGAAATATATACTAATAACATGCCATTTATATTGTGGAATGTGGTGTAAATATAAAAGTCCTACAAGATGCTTGTGTTCTGCTTTAACCCTCTAACATTCCAAGCATTGTGCCACATATAATACTATGCCTCTTTTCATCCCTTTCCAAAAGTATAGTTTCTTAAGATCAACATACTATTTGTTTACCCCTGGATGATCTGAGTAGGGTGCATCATGAGCTTTAGTCAAAATTATCTTTCGTAAGTCTTCCATATTTGGAAATTAGATCTTATTTTTATATCAAAGCAAACCCTCATAGTCTAAGGTATATCCTTAAGTTCTTGTGTCTTCCAAATTTTCTTCTATCATCACTCTAACTTGATTATAATAAGGATATTACTTTTATGCTTCTATTATTTACCCTTTCACATTAAATCTAAGCATTTTTATATTCATCAGGTGTCTTCTCCTACTCAAAGCATCAGTAATCCTATTCTCCTTTCCCTTGATATACTCAATTTCAAAATCATACTCACTCAAGAATTACAACCACAATTTTCCCCTAGTATTTAATTTGGGTTGAGTGAATATGTAATTTAGCCCTTGATGGTTAGTTTTTAGTTTACATGTTTTCCCAATTAGGAAATATCTCCACTTCTATAATGTGTGAACAATTACCGCCAATTCTAAATCATGAGGGGCATAATTTACTTCATGGGTTTTCAATTTATTGTACTTATATGCAATTATGCCATCATTATGAATGAGTACTCCTCCCAACCCTTCAATCGATGCATTTGTTACAACCATGAAATGTCTATTTAGATTTGGTACATTCAAGATGGGTGCTATCGTCAACTTTTTTTTTAGAATTTGGAAAGATTTATCACACTAATTTTTCCATATAAACTTATCATCTTTCCTTGTAATGCCATAATCGAGTTGGTGATCCTAGAAAAACCTTCAGTAAATCTCCTATAATATCTTGCTAACCCTATGAAACTCCTTACTTATGATATGTTCTTGGGGATTGGCCATTTTATTATTACCTTTATCCTGTTTAGATCTAATGCAATTCCTTCTTTAGATATGATGTGGCCTAGATAATGGATTTTCTTCTTAAAGAACACACATTTGGACAACTTACTATATATTTTAAGTTCTCTCAACCTCTAAAAAACCAATTGAAGACATGTTAAGTGCTCTTCCTCATTCTTAGAGTATATCATAATGTCATCTATGAATATTAAGATGAGCTTATTTAGGTAATAATGGAACACACTGTTCATTAAGTTCATAAATGTTGAAAGAGCATTTATCACCCCAAATGGTACTACAGTAAACTCACAGTGTCCATATCTAGTCTAGAAAATAGTTTTTGTAATATCCTCATCCTTAATTCTTAGCTGATTATATCCTTATTAAAGGTATATCTTTGAGAAGACCATTGCTGCCTTTATTTTCTCAAAAAGTTTTCTATTCGAGGAAGGGGATATCTATTTTTAATTGTGAACTTATTCAACATTCTATAATCAATGCATAATCTTAAATTTCTATGTTTATTTTAAACAAATAAGACTAGAGCTCCCCAAGGAGAAACACTTCATCTAATAAATCCTTTACTCAGGAGTTCCTCTAGCTGAATTTTAAGTTTCATCAACTTAGTTGTGCTCATTCTATAGAGTACTCTAGAAAATGGCTCGACTCTGGGTATGATATAAATTGAGAAATCAAACTCTCTCTTATAGGGTATTCAAGGTAATTATTCAAGAAATATATCCTCAAATAATTTTAGGAATGGATACCCTTCTAGGGTTGGTTCATCTTTATTCTCATCCTTAGCATCTATCATTACCATGAAAATTAGAGCTCCCTTCCTTTTATACTCCTTCAGCTACATATCTGATATGGTTCTAATTTTATGGGCCTATGACCCCCTTGAATCATGACCCATCTTCCCTTGTCACTGTAACAGCTAACCAAATTTTTATAATAGTCTATTTTAGCTTGGTGCTTAGTGAACCAAATCATCCTTATTATTACATCATAGGCTCCTAATGGTGCTAAAAATAGGTCAAAACTTGTCCCAGAATCTATAAATTATATTTTTGCCTTGGATAGACATTAAGACACTTCTTGACTACCTTATCCCCATATTGGACCGTCCATGATGAATTCATGAGATTCATTGGGAGAGACATTTTTTTATGAATTCAGGAGAAATAAAACATTCTGATGAACTGATATCTGTGACAATTGAAATGGGTTTACCTAATAATATACTTGTAGCTTCAATCGGCACATTCTAGTATCTATTTTGGTGGTTCATTATTGTAATATTGATATTTTGTTGTGGTCATCTTTCAAATTGATTGGCTCTTATCTGTCACTGCATCCTTGAGCACTCTAAATTAAATTTATTTCTTCCATAAGTAAAACATTGTCCTAGCATACCTTTTGGTACTAGGTTCCTCAAGGCATCACCAAAAATCCGTGGAGGATACAATTGGTGAATGTAATTCCTTTTATCATTCCTATTATTATTTCCTCCCCTATTATTGTTCCTTTCAAAATATTTATCTAATTTTGCTTTGGTGGGGTTGCTCTAGTTATTGAATTTGATCTTACATTTTTATCTACAACTTTCTCTCCCCTAAAATCTAGTTTCCTTTCGAAGGCTCTCTTTCTATCATTATTAAAGTTTTGTCTTACCGCATCTAGGGCTTGTAACTTTCATTCTTGTTTGAGCAATTTTTTTATCACTTCATTCATGTTCTTAGGTCTGTGCATATCTAATTCCACTCCTATGTTTGTATTAAATCCTAGGATGAACTTTCTAGTCTAACCTCTTTCATCCTTCTTTTAAATGGTACGTACCTACGTAATTTAGTGAATCTATACCAATACTATTGGACTGTCATGTCTCCCTACCTTAGGTTGTGAAATTTAGTTGTCTTCTCATCAAATAATAACTAGGGTAACCATCTCTTCCTGAAATGGTGATCAAACTGATCGCAGGTCAAATTTTCCTTGGTTATTCCATTTAATTCCTTCATGTTAGTCCACTAGCTAGCTGTCTCTCCTATTAGTTGGTAGGATCAACACAACACCTTAGTTGCATCATTGTAGTTTCTCAAGTTGAATTAATTCTCCATCTCATTTATCTAATTCTTATCTCTTTCAGGTAACTATTTCCCATCAAACTTAGAGGGTAAAATATTCTTCAAATCCTTGCTAAAATCACAAAATGGAACTTCAATTTTGAGAGCTACAACCTCCATTTCATTAACTAGTGGTGGATTTTCTTCAAGCAGATTATCAAGGTTAGGTTCCATTATGTTTTATATATTTTATTTCCTTGACCTAAGATCATTAATCACCTACTAAACTGAGTCCATTTAATCTATTTTCTTGATCAATAAATTTATGAGGGCTTCTATCCCCAGTTCTCTATTTTCTTGAACTTGTTGGTCAAGATTTTCATTATTGGACGTTTGACTATAGGTTCAATCATAGGTTCAATGGATGTTTGACTATAGGTTCAATCATAGCTAGTTTTGTTTTAACTAGCTCCACTTTCAAAGGTTTGAATTTACTTAGGATTTTATCTATCGTTTTTGAGTTACAAGTGTAAATGGGTTTTTCAAAAGTTAATGAATGTTTTGTTTTGCCCTTGTTCTTTGTTCTTTTTCCTTTTCCTTTCCTTGAAGTTTTTCCACAATCCAGGTCTAAATGACCAGTTTTAACCAAATTAGTTTTCTCATAATTTTTAGTTTTCTTAACAAGTTAACATCCATAATTAATATTTTACAAAGTGTAGGTCATAGTAGGCTTAAGGCCTAGCTTTCAAACCTAGGATATGATACCACAATGTAGTGACCACATTTCCTATCCTAAAACATATAATTTTTTTATTTAATTAATGTCTATCTATGAATATAACTTGGGTATACTTTATCTTATCAGATATACTCTACCAATGAAGAATGTATCTAATGATATGGGTTGGCCATCTACTCTTCTCTAACAAATGGTAAAACATTCTAAACATATAAGCTAGGCATTCCTTTGCCAAATGGGTAAGCATCTAACCATATGGGTTAGGCATCTACACATCATTAGATTATACTCTAGCCAGAGACTTAACTCAACGAGATCAAATGGATATTGAGTTTCTCACTATTCATTGTTTATTTCTACTAGATAAGCACTGAAGTCACTATGACAAGTGTATCCAACATATAATAAATAGTCGCATTTTGTATCAAAATTTAGCCTAAAGCCTCAAGAACTACGATGACCCAACTAGGATCCTTCTAAGTAGATCATAAAATTCTTATCTTTACTTTGTTTATCTAAACTACAGTCTTATTATAAAGGTCTTACCTTTTTAGTTAACTTTAATCTTGTTTAGTGCACAACCCCATCCCCATCCTAATCACCTACATACTAGAAGTATATTTCACTTCCTAGACTACCTACATACCTACTTTTGAATAGGATTAAGGTGTAGTATGCATATAATTTTGTTTTTGATTCTAAGTTTTATATGAACTATAGGTCTAGGGAACTAGCCCTTTTTAAGGCCTAGTTCCCTAGATAATTTCTCTATGATTGCTACCCAAACATAAATGTAAAAATATTAGTTTATGTGACTGATCCTTGTTTAACTAAACTAACCTTAAGTGTTAACAAGAAAAAGAAATTAACATTCACATTCTATGTCCCCCTTTTAATTTTTATTTAAATCAAAAATGATTTTTATCATTGTTTTAGATAACTTAATCCATATAATTTATGTTTCTAAAGTTTTATTATCTGAGAGCCATATGATTTGTTGTTTCTTGATAATAATTGGTTTAACACTCAATCCTATTTTTTATTGCTCATTTTTAGTGATACCAAATTTTAAGTAAGAAATTTAATTTCTCCATTTCTATTTCATAAGTTTACAAGTCAGAATCATTTAAGGTATCCAAATTCATTTTCTTATCTTAATTAGTATTTTTGACCAAGAGGGATTATCCCACCCCTTGGTCTTCATGACATGACATGATCCTTATTTATCCCTAATGGTTTATAAGGATGATACCCAAACATTTTTATTGTATCTATGTTAGGATGTGGATGTAGAAGCTTGAGTGCAATGTTAATACCTTTTAAACATAAGCCCGAGGCACCATTGATACTAAACACTATGTAGTTTTATTTAACCTTAAATTCTTGATCTAAGTTGAGATTTAAAAGGTAAAGAATACTTGACGTAAACTATTGTATTTATATTTCAAAGCAAATTATTAAGTACAAAGGTAGAAATTAATCTATAACATGATCTTCTAGTTTAGTCATCATGTTGACTTTCAACAACTTTAATTTTCTTAGACAATTATACCTTTAGTCTGCTTAGGTAAACTTTTCTATAAGATAACCTTACTGTAATGAGTTTAAGAATGATATATTGAAATTTAATTTAATGTTAAATAAATCTTTTATACATTTAAAAGGAAGGTTTGAAATTTAGGGATCAAGCTTAGAATGAAGAATATATATTATCATACTCTTTTTAGTGATAATAGTAGAAATTTTAGTGATGATATTATCATACTCTTCTCTACCAAATGGTAAAACATTCTAAACATATAAGCTAGGCATTCCTTTGCCAAATGGGTAAGCATCTAACCATATGGGTTAGGCATCTACACATCATTAGATTATACTCTAGCCAGAGACTTAACTCAACGAGATCAAATGGATCCCGAGTTTCTCACTATTCATTGTTTATTTCTACTAGATAAGCACTGAAGTCACTATGACAAGTGTATCCAACATATAATAAATAGTCGCATTTTGTATCAAAATTTAGCCTAAAGCCTCAAGAACTACGATGACCCAACTAGGATCCTTCTAAGTAGATCATAAAATTCTTATCTTTACTTTGTTTATCTAAACTACAGTCTTATTATAAAGGTCTTACCTTTTTAGTTAACTTTAATCTTGTTTAGTGCACAACCCCATCCCCATCCTAATCACCTACATACTAGAAGTATATTTCACTTCCTAGACTACCTACATACCTACTTTTGAATAGGATTAAGGTGTAGTATGCATATAATTTTGTTTTTGATTCTAAGTTTTATATGAACTATAGGTCTAGGGAACTAGCCCTTTTTAAGGCCTAGTTCCCTAGATAATTTCTCTATGATTGCTACCCAAACATAAATGTAAAAATATTAGTTTATGTGACTGATCCTTGTTTAACTAAACTAACCTTAAGTGTTAACAAGAAAAATAAATTAACATTCACATTCTATGTCCCCCTTTTAATTTTTATTTAAATCAAAAATGATTTTTATCATTGTTTTAGATAACTTAATCCATATAATTTATGTTTCTAAAGTTTTATTATCTGAGAGCCATATGATTTGTTGTTTCTTGATAATAATTGGTTTAACACTCAATCCTATTTTTTATTGCTCATTTTTAGTGATACCAAATTTTAAGCAAGAAATTTAATTTCTCCATTTCTATTTCATAAGTTTACAAGTCAGAATCATTTAAGGTATCCAAATTCATTTTCTTATCTTAATTAGTATTTTTGACCAAGAGGGATTATCCCACCCCTTGGTCTTCATGACATGACATGATCCTTATTTATCCCTAATGGTTTATAAGGATGATACCCAAACATTTTTATTGTATCTATGTTAGGATGTGGATGTAGAAGCTTGAGTGCAATGTTAATACCTTTTAAACATAAGCCCGAGGCACCATTGATACTAAACACTATGTAGTTTTATTTAACCTTAAATTCTTGATCTAAGTTGAGATTTAAAAGGTAAAGAATACTTGACGTAAACTATTGTATTTATATTTCAAAGCAAATTCTTAAGTACAAAGGTAGAAATTAATCTATAACATGATCTTCTAGTTTAGTCATCATGTTGACTTTCAACAACTTTAATTTTCTTAGACAATTATACCTTTAGTCTGCTTAGGTAAACTTTTCTATAAGATAACCTTACTGTAATGAGTTTAAGAATGATATATTGAAATTTAATTTAATGTTAAATAAATCTTTTATACATTTAAAAGGAAGGTTTGAAATTTAGGGATCAAGCTTAGAATGAAGAATATATATTATCATACTCTTTTTAGTGATAATAGTAGAAATTTTAGTGATGATATTATCATACTCTTCTCTACCAAATGGTAAAACATTCTAAACATATAAGCTAGGCATTCCTTTGCCAAATGGGTAAGCATCCAACCATATGGGTTAGGCATCTACACATCATTAGATTATACTCTAGCCAGAGACTTAACTCAACGAGATCAAATGGATCCCGAGTTTCTCACTATTCATTGTTTATTTCTACTAGATAAGCACTGAAGTCACTATGACAAGTGTATCCAACATATAATAAATAGTCGCATTTTGTATCAAAATTTAGCCTAAAGCCTCAAGAACTACGATGACCCAACTAGGATCCTTCTAAGTAGATCATAAAATTCTTATCTTTACTTTGTTTATCTAAACTACAGTCTTATTATAAAGGTCTTACCTTTTTAGTTAACTTTAATCTTGTTTAGTGCACAACCCCATCCCCATCCTAATCACCTACATACTAGAAGTATATTTCACTTCCTAGACTACCTACATACCTACTTTTGAATAGGATTAAGGTGTAGTATGCATATAATTTTGTTTTTGATTCTAAGTTTTATATGAACTATAGGTCTAGGGAACTAGCCCTTTTTAAGGCCTAGTTCCCTAGATAATTTCTCTATGATTGCTACCCAAACATAAATGTAAAAATATTAGTTTATGTGACTGATCCTTGTTTAACTAAACTAACCTTAAGTGTTAACAAGAAAAATAAATTAACATTCACATTCTATGTCCCCCTTTTAATTTTTATTCAAATCAAAAATGATTTTTATCATTGTTTTAGATAACTTAATCCATATAATTTATGTTTCTAAAGTTTTATTATCTGAGAGCCATATGATTTGTTGTTTCTTGATAATAATTGGTTTAACACTCAATCCTATTTTTTATTGCTCATTTTTAGTGATACCAAATTTTAAGGAAGAAATTTAATTTCTCCATTTCTATTTCATAAGTTTACAAGTCAGAATCATTTAAGGTATCCAAATTCATTTTCTTATCTTAATTAGTATTTTTGACCAAGAGGGATTATCCCACCCCTTGGTCTTCATGACATGACATGATCCTTATTTATCCCTAATGGTTTATAAGGATGATACCCAAACATTTTTATTGTATCTATGTTAGGATGTGGATGTAGAAGCTTGAGTGCAATGTTAATACCTTTTAAACATAAGCCCGAGGCACCATTGATACTAAACACTATGTAGTTTTATTTAACCTTAAATTCTTGATCTAAGTTGAGATTTAAAAGGTAAAGAATACTTGACGTAAACTATTGTATTTATATTTCAAAGCAAATTCTTAAGTACAAAGGTAGAAATTAATCTATAACATGATCTTCTAGTTTAGTCATCATGTTGACTTTCAACAACTTTAATTTTCTTAGACAATTATACCTTTAGTCTGCTTAGGTAAACTTTTCTATAAGATAACCTTACTGTAATGAGTTTAAGAATGATATATTGAAATTTAATTTAATGTTAAATAAATCTTTTATACATTTAAAAGGAAGGTTTGAAATTTAGGGATCAAGCTTAGAATGAAGAATATATATTATCATACTCTTTTTAGTGATAATAGTAGAAATTTTAGTGATGATATTATCATACTCTTCTCTACCAAATGGTAAAACATTCTAAACATATAAGCTAGGCATTCCTTTGCCAAATGGGTAAGCATCTAACCATATGGGTTAGGCATCTACACATCATTAGATTATACTCTAGCCAGAGACTTAACTCAACGAGATCAAATGGATCCCGAGTTTCTCACTATTCATTGTTTATTTCTACTAGATAAGCACTGAAGTCACTATGACAAGTGTATCCAACATATAATAAATAGTCGCATTTTGTATCAAAATTTAGCCTAAAGCCTCAAGAACTACGATGACCCAACTAGGATCCTTCTAAGTAGATCATAAAATTCTTATCTTTACTTTGTTTATCTAAACTACAGTCTTATTATAAAGGTCTTACCTTTTTAGTTAACTTTAATCTTGTTTAGTGCACAACCCCATCCCCATCCTAATCACCTACATACTAGAAGTATATTTCACTTCCTAGACTACCTACATACCTACTTTTGAATAGGATTAAGGTGTAGTATGCATATAATTTTGTTTTTGATTCTAAGTTTTATATGAACTATAGGTCTAGGGAACTAGCCCTTTTTAAGGCCTAGTTCCCTAGATAATTTCTCTATGATTGCTACCCAAACATAAATGTAAAAATATTAGTTTATGTGACTGATCCTTGTTTAACTAAACTAACCTTAAGTGTTAACAAGAAAAAGAAATTAACATTCACATTCTATGTCCCCCTTTTAATTTTTATTTAAATCAAAAATGATTTTTATCATTGTTTTAGATAACTTAATCCATATAATTTATGTTTCTAAAGTTTTATTATCTGAGAGCCATATGATTTGTTGTTTCTTGATAATAATTGGTTTAACACTCAATCCTATTTTTTATTGCTCATTTTTAGTGATACCAAATTTTAAGGAAGAAATTTAATTTCTCCATTTCTATTTCATAAGTTTACAAGTCAGAATCATTTAAGGTATCCAACTTCATTTTCTTATCTTAATTAGTATTTTTGACCAAGAGGGATTATCCCACCCCTTGGTCTTCATGACATGACATGATCCTTATTTATCCCTAATGGTTTATAAGGATGATACCCAAACATTTTTATTGTATCTATGTTAGGATGTGGATGTAGAAGCTTGAGTGCAATGTTAATACCTTTTAAACATAAGCCCGAGGCACCATTGATACTAAACACTATGTAGTTTTATTTAACCTTAAATTCTTGATCTAAGTTGAGATTTAAAAGGTAAAGAATACTTGACGTAAACTATTGTATTTATATTTCAAAGCAAATTCTTAAGTACAAAGGTAGAAATTAATCTATAACATGATCTTCTAGTTTAGTCATCATGTTGACTTTCAACAACTTTAATTTTCTTAGACAATTATACCTTTAGTCTGCTTAGGTAAACTTTTCTATAAGATAACCTTACTGTAATGAGTTTAAGAATGATATATTGAAATTTAATTTAATGTTAAATAAATCTTTTATACATTTAAAAGGAAGGTTTGAAATTTAGGGATCAAGCTTAGAATGAAGAATATATATTATCATACTCTTTTTAGTGATAATAGTAGAAATTTTAGTGATGATATTATCATACTCTTCTCTACCAAATGGTAAAACATTCTAAACATATAAGCTAGGCATTCCTTTGCCAAATGGGTAAGCATCTAACCATATGGGTTAGGCATCTACACATCATTAGATTATACTCTAGCCAGAGACTTAACTCAACGAGATCAAATGGATCCCGAGTTTCTCACTATTCATTGTTTATTTCTACTAGATAAGCACTGAAGTCACTATGACAAGTGTATCCAACATATAATAAATAGTCACATTTTGTATCAAAATTTAGCCTAAAGCCTCAAGAACTACGATGACCCAACTAGGATCCTTCTAAGTAGATCATAAAATTCTTATCTTTACTTTGTTTATCTAAACTACAGTCTTATTATAAAGGTCTTACCTTTTTAGTTAACTTTAATCTTGTTTAGTGCACAACCCCATCCCCATCCTAATCACCTACATACTAGAAGTATATTTCACTTCCTAGACTACCTACATACCTACTTTTGAATAGGATTAAGGTGTAGTATGCATATAATTTTGTTTTTGATTCTAAGTTTTATATGAACTATAGGTCTAGGGAACTAGCCCTTTTTAAGGCCTAGTTCCCTAGATAATTTCTCTATGATTGCTACCCAAACATAAATGTAAAAATATTAGTTTATGTGACTGATCCTTGTTTAACTAAACTAACCTTAAGTGTTAACAAGAAAAATAAATTAACATTCACATTCTATGTCCCCCTTTTAATTTTTATTTAAATCAAAAATGATTTTTATCATTGTTTTAGATAACTTAATCCATATAATTTATGTTTCTAAAGTTTTATTATCTGAGAGCCATATGATTTGTTGTTTCTTGATAATAATTGGTTTAACACTCAATCCTATTTTTTATTGCTCATTTTTAGTGATACCAAATTTTAAGGAAGAAATTTAATTTCTCCATTTCTATTTCATAAGTTTACAAGTCAGAATCATTTAAGGTATCCAACTTCATTTTCTTATCTTAATTAGTATTTTTGACCAAGAGGGATTATCCCACCCCTTGGTCTTCATGACATGACATGATCCTTATTTATCCCTAATGGTTTATAAGGATGATACCCAAACATTTTTATTGTATCTATGTTAGGATGTGGATGTAGAAGCTTGAGTGCAATGTTAATACCTTTTAAACATAAGCCCGAGGCACCATTGATACTAAACACTATGTAGTTTTATTTAACCTTAAATTCTTGATCTAAGTTGAGATTTAAAAGGTAAAGAATACTTGACGTAAACTATTGTATTTATATTTCAAAGCAAATTCTTAAGTACAAAGGTAGAAATTAATCTATAACATGATCTTCTAGTTTAGTCATCATGTTGACTTTCAACAACTTTAATTTTCTTAGACAATTATACCTTTAGTCTGCTTAGGTAAACTTTTCTATAAGATAACCTTACTGTAATGAGTTTAAGAATGATATATTGAAATTTAATTTAATGTTAAATAAATCTTTTATACATTTAAAAGGAAGGTTTGAAATTTAGGGATCAAGCTTAGAATGAAGAATATATATTATCATACTCTTTTTAGTGATAATAGTAGAAATTTTAGTGATGATATTATCATACTCTTCTCTACCAAATGGTAAAACATTCTAAACATATAAGCTAGGCATTCCTTTGCCAAATGGGTAAGCATCTAACCATATGGGTTAGGCATCTACACATCATTAGATTATACTCTAGCCAGAGACTTAACTCAACGAGATCAAATGGATCCCGAGTTTCTCACTATTCATTGTTTATTTCTACTAGATAAGCACTGAAGTCACTATGACAAGTGTATCCAACATATAATAAATAGTCGCATTTTGTATCAAAATTTAGCCTAAAGCCTCAAGAACTACGATGACCCAACTAGGATCCTTCTAAGTAGATCATAAAATTCTTATCTTTACTTTGTTTATCTAAACTACAGTCTTATTATAAAGGTCTTACCTTTTTAGTTAACTTTAATCTTGTTTAGTGCACAACCCCATCCCCATCCTAATCACCTACATACTAGAAGTATATTTCACTTCCTAGACTACCTACATACCTACTTTTGAATAGGATTAAGGTGTAGTATGCATATAATTTTGTTTTTGATTCTAAGTTTTATATGAACTATAGGTCTAGGGAACTAGCCCTTTTTAAGGCCTAGTTCCCTAGATAATTTCTCTATGATTGCTACCCAAACATAAATGTAAAAATATTAGTTTATGTGACTGATCCTTGTTTAACTAAACTAACCTTAAGTGTTAACAAGAAAAAGAAATTAACATTCACATTCGATGTCCCCCTTTTAATTTTTATTCAAATCAAAAATGATTTTTATCATTGTTTTAGATAACTTAATCCATATAATTTATGTTTCTAAAGTTTTATTATCTGAGAGCCATATGATTTGTTGTTTCTTGATAATAATTGGTTTAACACTCAATCCTATTTTTTATTACTCATTTTTAGTGATACCAAACTTTAAGCAAGAAATTTAATTTCTCCATTTCTATTTCATAAGTTTACAAGTCAGAATCATTTAAGGTATCCAAATTCATTTTCTTATCTTAATTAGTATTTTTGACCAAGAGGGATTATCCCACCCCTTGGTCTTCATGACATGACATGATCCTTATTTATCCCTAATGGTTTATAAGGATGATACCCAAACATTTTTATTGTATCTATGTTTGGATGTGGATGTAGAAGCTTGAGTGCAATGTTAATACCTTTTAAACATAAGCCCGAGGCACCATTGATACTAAACACTATGTAGTTTTATTTAAACTTAAATTCTTGATCTAAGTTTAGATTTAAAAGGTAAAGAATACTTGACGTAAACTATTGTATTTATATTTCAAAGCAAATTCTTAAGTACAAAGGTAGAAATTAATCTATAACATGATCTTCTAGTTTAGTCATCATGTTGACTTTCAACAACTTTAATTTTCTTAGACAATTATACCTTTAGTCTGCTTAGGTAAACTTTTCTATAAGATAACCTTACTGTAATGAGTTTAAGAATGATATATTGAAATTTAATTTAATGTTAAATAAATCTTTTATACATTTAAAAGGAAGGTTTGAAATTTAGGGATCAAGCTTAGAATGAAGAATATATATTATCATACTCTTTTTAGTGATAATAGTAGAAATTTTAGTGATGATATTATCATACTCTTCTCTACCAAATGGTAAAACATTCTAAACATATAAGCTAGGCATTCCTTTGCCAAATGGGTAAGCATCTAACCATATGGGTTAGGCATCTACACATCATTAGATTATACTCTAGCCAGAGACTTAACTCAACGAGATCAAATGGATCCCGAGTTTCTCACTATTCATTGTTTATTTCTACTAGATAAGCACTGAAGTCACTATGACAAGTGTATCCAACATATAATAAATAGTCGCATTTTGTATCAAAATTTAGCCTAAAGCCTCAAGAACTACGATGACCCAACTAGGATCCTTCTAAGTAGATCATAAAATTCTTATCTTTACTTTGTTTATCTAAACTACAGTCTTATTATAAAGGTCTTACCTTTTTAGTTAACTTTAATCTTGTTTAGTGCACAACCCCATCCCCATCCTAATCACCTACATACTAGAAGTATATTTCACTTCCTAGACTACCTACATACCTACTTTTGAATAGGATTAAGGTGTAGTATGCATATAATTTTGTTTTTGATTCTAAGTTTTATATGAACTATAGGTCTAGGGAACTAGCCCTTTTTAAGGCCTAGTTCCCTAGATAATTTCTCTATGATTGCTACCCAAACATAAATGTAAAAATATTAGTTTATGTGACTGATCCTTGTTTAACTAAACTAACCTTAAGTGTTAACAAGAAAAAGAAATTAACATTCACATTCGATGTCCCCCTTTTAATTTTTATTCAAATCAAAAATGATTTTTATCATTGTTTTAGATAACTTAATCCATATAATTTATGTTTCTAAAGTTTTATTATCTGAGAGCCATATGATTTGTTGTTTCTTGATAATAATTGGTTTAACACTCAATCCTATTTTTTATTACTCATTTTTAGTGATACCAAATTTTAAGCAAGAAATTTAATTTCTCCATTTCTATTTCATAAGTTTACAAGTCAGAATCATTTAAGGTATCCAAATTCATTTTCTTATCTTAATTAGTATTTTTGACCAAGAGGGATTATCCCACCCCTTGGTCTTCATGACATGACATGATCCTTATTTATCCCTAATGGTTTATAAGGATGATACCCAAACATTTTTATTGTATCTATGTTTGGATGTGGATGTAGAAGCTTGAGTGCAATGTTAATACCTTTTAAACATAAGCCCGAGGCACCATTGATACTAAACACTATGTAGTTTTATTTAAACTTAAATTCTTGATCTAAGTTTAGATTTAAAAGGTAAAGAATACTTGACGTAAACTATTGTATTTATATTTCAAAGCAAATTCTTAAGTACAAAGGTAGAAATTAATCTATAACATGATCTTCTAGTTTAGTCATCATGTTGACTTTCAACAACTTTAATTTTCTTAGACAATTATACCTTTAGTCTGCTTAGGTAAACTTTTCTATAAGATAACCTTACTGTAATGAGTTTAAGAATGATATATTGAAATTTAATTTAATGTTAAATAAATCTTTTATACATTTAAAAGGAAGGTTTGAAATTTAGGGATCAAGCTTAGAATGAAGAATATATATTATCATACTCTTTTTAGTGATAATAGTAGAAATTTTAGTGATGATATTATCATACTCTTCTCTACCAAATGGTAAAACATTCTAAACATATAAGCTAGGCATTCCTTTGCCAAATGGGTAAGCATCTAACCATATGGGTTAGGCATCTACACATCATTAGATTATACTCTAGCCAGAGACTTAACTCAACGAGATCAAATGGATCCCGAGTTTCTCACTATTCATTGTTTATTTCTACTAGATAAGCACTGAAGTCACTATGACAAGTGTATCCAACATATAATAAATAGTCGCATTTTGTATCAAAATTTAGCCTAAAGCCTCAAGAACTACGATGACCCAACTAGGATCCTTCTAAGTAGATCATAAAATTCTTATCTTTACTTTGTTTATCTAAACTACAGTCTTATTATAAAGGTCTTACCTTTTTAGTTAACTTTAATCTTGTTTAGTGCACAACCCCATCCCCATCCTAATCACCTACATACTAGAAGTATATTTCACTTCCTAGACTACCTACATACCTACTTTTGAATAGGATTAAGGTGTAGTATGCATATAATTTTGTTTTTGATTCTAAGTTTTATATGAACTATAGGTCTAGGGAACTAGCCCTTTTTAAGGCCTAGTTCCCTAGATAATTTCTCTATGATTGCTACCCAAACATAAATGTAAAAATATTAGTTTATGTGACTGATCCTTGTTTAACTACACTAACCTTAAGTGTTAACAAGAAAAATAAATTAACATTCACATTCTATGTCCCCCTTTTAATTTTTATTTAAATCAAAAATGATTTTTATCATTGTTTTAGATAACTTAATCCATATAATTTATGTTTCTAAAGTTTTATTATCTGAGAGCCATATGATTTGTTGTTTCTTGATAATAATTGGTTTAACACTCAATCCTATTTTTTATTGCTCATTTTTAGTGATACCAAATTTTAAGCAAGAAATTTAATTTCTCCATTTCTATTTCATAAGTTTACAAGTCAGAATCATTTAAGGTATCCAAATTCATTTTCTTATCTTAATTAGTATTTTTGACCAAGAGGGATTATCCCACCCCTTGGTCTTCATGACATGACATGATCCTTATTTATCCCTAATGGTTTATAAGGATGATACCCAAACATTTTTATTGTATCTATGTTAGGATGTGGATGTAGAAGCTTGAGTGCAATGTTAATACCTTTTAAACATAAGCCCGAGGCACCATTGATACTAAACACTATGTAGTTTTATTTAACCTTAAATTCTTGATCTAAGTTGAGATTTAAAAGGTAAAGAATACTTGACGTAAACTATTGTATTTATATTTCAAAGCAAATTCTTAAGTACAAAGGTAGAAATTAATCTATAACATGATCTTCTAGTTTAGTCATCATGTTGACTTTCAACAACTTTAATTTTCTTAGACAATTATACCTTTAGTCTGCTTAGGTAAACTTTTCTATAAGATAACCTTACTGTAATGAGTTTAAGAATGATATATTGAAATTTAATTTAATGTTAAATAAATCTTTTATACATTTAAAAGGAAGGTTTGAAATTTAGGGATCAAGCTTAGAATGAAGAATATATATTATCATACTCTTTTTAGTGATAATAGTAGAAATTTTAGTGATGATATTATCATACTCTTCTCTACCAAATGGTAAAACATTCTAAACATATAAGCTAGGCATTCCTTTGCCAAATGGGTAAGCATCCAACCATATGGGTTAGGCATCTACACATCATTAGATTATACTCTAGCCAGAGACTTAACTCAACGAGATCAAATGGATCCCGAGTTTCTCACTATTCATTGTTTATTTCTACTAGATAAGCACTGAAGTCACTATGACAAGTGTATCCAACATATAATAAATAGTCGCATTTTGTATCAAAATTTAGCCTAAAGCCTCAAGAACTACGATGACCCAACTAGGATCCTTCTAAGTAGATCATAAAATTCTTATCTTTACTTTGTTTATCTAAACTACAGTCTTATTATAAAGGTCTTACCTTTTTAGTTAACTTTAATCTTGTTTAGTGCACAACCCCATCCCCATCCTAATCACCTACATACTAGAAGTATATTTCACTTCCTAGACTACCTACATACCTACTTTTGAATAGGATTAAGGTGTAGTATGCATATAAATTTGTTTTTGATTCTAAGTTTTATATGAACTATAGGTCTAGGGAACTAGCCCTTTTTAAGGCCTAGTTCCCTAGATAATTTCTCTATGATTGCTACCCAAACATAAATGTAAAAATATTAGTTTATGTGACTGATCCTTGTTTAACTAAACTAACCTTAAGTGTTAACAAGAAAAAGAAATTAACATTCACATTCTATGTCCCCCTTTTAATTTTTATTCAAATCAAAAATGATTTTTATCATTGTTTTAGATAACTTAATCCATATAATTTATGTTTCTAAAGTTTTATTATCTGAGAGCCATATGATTTGTTGTTTCTTGATAATAATTGGTTTAACACTCAATCCTATTTTTTATTGCTCATTTTTAGTGATACCAAATTTTAAGCAAGAAATTTAATTTCTCCATTTCTATTTCATAAGTTTACAAGTCAGAATCATTTAAGGTATAAAAATTCATTTTCTTATCTTAATTAGTATTTTTGACCAAGAGGGATTATCCCACCCCTTGGTCTTCATGACATGACATGATCCTTATTTATCCCTAATGGTTTATAAGGATGATACCCAAACATTTTTATTGTATCTATGTTAGGATGTGGATGTAGAAGCTTGAGTGCAATGTTAATACCTTTTAAACATAAGCCCGAGGCACCATTGATACTAAACACTATGTAGTTTTATTTAACCTTAAATTCTTGATCTAAGTTGAGATTTAAAAGGTAAAGAATACTTGACGTAAACTATTGTATTTATATTTCAAAGCAAATTCTTAAGTACAAAGGTAGAAATTAATCTATAACATGATCTTCTAGTTTAGTCATCATGTTGACTTTCAACAACTTTAATTTTCTTAGACAATTATACCTTTAGTCTGCTTAGGTAAACTTTTCTATAAGATAACCTTACTGTAATGAGTTTAAGAATGATATATTGAAATTTAATTTAATGTTAAATAAATCTTTTATACATTTAAAAGGAAGGTTTGAAATTTAGGGATCAAGCTTAGAATGAAGAATATATATTATCATACTCTTTTTAGTGATAATAGTAGAAATTTTAGTGATGATATTATCATACTCTTCTCTACCAAATGGTAAAACATTCTAAACATATAAGCTAGGCATTCCTTTGCCAAATGGGTAAGCATCCAACCATATGGGTTAGGCATCTACACATCATTAGATTATACTCTAGCCAGAGACTTAACTCAACGAGATCAAATGGATCCCGAGTTTCTCACTATTCATTGTTTATTTCTACTAGATAAGCACTGAAGTCACTATGACAAGTGTATCCAACATATAATAAATAGTCGCATTTTGTATCAAAATTTAGCCTAAAGCCTCAAGAACTACGATGACCCAACTAGGATCCTTCTAAGTAGATCATAAAATTCTTATCTTTACTTTGTTTATCTAAACTACAGTCTTATTATAAAGGTCTTACCTTTTTAGTTAACTTTAATCTTGTTTAGTGCACAACCCCATCCCCATCCTAATCACCTACATACTAGAAGTATATTTCACTTCCTAGACTACCTACATACCTACTTTTGAATAGGATTAAGGTGTAGTATGCATATAAATTTGTTTTTGATTCTAAGTTTTATATGAACTATAGGTCTAGGGAACTAGCCCTTTTTAAGGCCTAGTTCCCTAGATAATTTCTCTATGATTGCTACCCAAACATAAATGTAAAAATATTAGTTTATGTGACTGATCCTTGTTTAACTAAACTAACCTTAAGTGTTAACAAGAAAAAGAAATTAACATTCACATTCTATGTCCCCCTTTTAATTTTTATTCAAATCAAAAATGATTTTTATCATTGTTTTAGATAACTTAATCCATATAATTTATGTTTCTAAAGTTTTATTATCTGAGAGCCATATGATTTGTTGTTTCTTGATAATAATTGGTTTAACACTCAATCCTATTTTTTATTGCTCATTTTTAGTGATACCAAATTTTAAGGAAGAAATTTAATTTCTCCATTTCTATTTCATAAGTTTACAAGTCAGAATCATTTAAGGTATCCAAATTCATTTTCTTATCTTAATTAGTATTTTTGACCAAGAGGGATTATCCCACCCCTTGGTCTTCATGACATGACATGATCCTTATTTATCCCTAATGGTTTATAAGGATGATACCCAAACATTTTTATTGTATCTATGTTAGGATGTGGATGTAGAAGCTTGAGTGCAATGTTAATACCTTTTAAACATAAGCCCGAGGCACCATTGATACTAAACACTATGTAGTTTTATTTAACCTTAAATTCTTGATCTAAGTTGAGATTTAAAAGGTAAAGAATACTTGACGTAAACTATTGTATTTATATTTCAAAGCAAATTCTTAAGTACAAAGGTAGAAATTAATCTATAACATGATCTTCTAGTTTAGTCATCATGTTGACTTTCAACAACTTTAATTTTCTTAGACAATTATACCTTTAGTCTGCTTAGGTAAACTTTTCTATAAGATAACCTTACTGTAATGAGTTTAAGAATGATATATTGAAATTTAATTTAATGTTAAATAAATCTTTTATACATTTAAAAGGAAGGTTTGAAATTTAGGGATCAAGCTTAGAATGAAGAATATATATTATCATACTCTTTTTAGTGATAATAGTAGAAATTTTAGTGATGATATTATCATACTCTTCTCTACCAAATGGTAAAACATTCTAAACATATAAGCTAGGCATTCCTTTGCCAAATGGGTAAGCATCTAACCATATGGGTTAGGCATCTACACATCATTAGATTATACTCTAGCCAGAGACTTAACTCAACGAGATCAAATGGATCCCGAGTTTCTCACTATTCATTGTTTATTTCTACTAGATAAGCACTGAAGTCACTATGACAAGTGTATCCAACATATAATAAATAGTCGCATTTTGTATCAAAATTTAGCCTAAAGCCTCAAGAACTACGATGACCCAACTAGGATCCTTCTAAGTAGATCATAAAATTCTTATCTTTACTTTGTTTATCTAAACTACAGTCTTATTATAAAGGTCTTACCTTTTTAGTTAACTTTAATCTTGTTTAGTGCACAACCCCATCCCCATCCTAATCACCTACATACTAGAAGTATATTTCACTTCCTAGACTACCTACATACCTACTTTTGAATAGGATTAAGGTGTAGTATGCATATAATTTTGTTTTTGATTCTAAGTTTTATATGAACTATAGGTCTAGGGAACTAGCCCTTTTTAAGGCCTAGTTCCCTAGATAATTTCTCTATGATTGCTACCCAAACATAAATGTAAAAATATTAGTTTATGTGACTGATCCTTGTTTAACTAAACTAACCTTAAGTGTTAACAAGAAAAAGAAATTAACATTCACATTCTATGTCCCCCTTTTAATTTTTATTCAAATCAAAAATGATTTTTATCATTGTTTTAGATAACTTAATCCATATAATTTATGTTTCTAAAGTTTTATTATCTGAGAGCCATATGATTTGTTGTTTCTTGATAATAATTGGTTTAACACTCAATCCTATTTTTTATTGCTCATTTTTAGTGATACCAAATTTTAAGCAAGAAATTTAATTTCTCCATTTCTATTTCATAAGTTTACAAGTCAGAATCATTTAAGGTATCCAAATTCATTTTCTTATCTTAATTAGTATTTTTGACCAAGAGGGATTATCCCACCCCTTGGTCTTCATGACATGACATGATCCTTATTTATCCCTAATGGTTTATAAGGATGATACCCAAACATTTTTATTGTATCTATGTTTGGATGTGGATGTAGAAGCTTGAGTGCAATGTTAATACCTTTTAAACATAAGCCCGAGGCACCATTGATACTAAACACTATGTAGTTTTATTTAAACTTAAATTCTTGATCTAAGTTTAGATTTAAAAGGTAAAGAATACTTGACGTAAACTATTGTATTTATATTTCAAAGCAAATTCTTAAGTACAAAGGTAGAAATTAATCTATAACATGATCTTCTAGTTTAGTCATCATGTTGACTTTCAACAACTTTAATTTTCTTAGACAATTATACCTTTAGTCTGCTTAGGTAAACTTTTCTATAAGATAACCTTACTGTAATGAGTTTAAGAATGATATATTGAAATTTAATTTAATGTTAAATAAATCTTTTATACATTTAAAAGGAAGGTTTGAAATTTAGGGATCAAGCTTAGAATGAAGAATATATATTATCATACTCTTTTTAGTGATAATAGTAGAAATTTTAGTGATGATATTATCATACTCTTCTCTACCAAATGGTAAAACATTCTAAACATATAAGCTAGGCATTCCTTTGCCAAATGGGTAAGCATCTAACCATATGGGTTAGGCATCTACACATCATTAGATTATACTCTAGCCAGAGACTTAACTCAACGAGATCAAATGGATCCCGAGTTTCTCACTATTCATTGTTTATTTCTACTAGATAAGCACTGAAGTCACTATGACAAGTGTATCCAACATATAATAAATAGTCGCATTTTGTATCAAAATTTAGCCTAAAGCCTCAAGAACTACGATGACCCAACTAGGATCCTTCTAAGTAGATCATAAAATTCTTATCTTTACTTTGTTTATCTAAACTACAGTCTTATTATAAAGGTCTTACCTTTTTAGTTAACTTTAATCTTGTTTAGTGCACAACCCCATCCCCATCCTAATCACCTACATACTAGAAGTATATTTCACTTCCTAGACTACCTACATACCTACTTTTGAATAGGATTAAGGTGTAGTATGCATATAATTTTTTTTTTGATTCTAAGTTTTATATGAACTATAGGTCTAGGGAACTAGCCCTTTTTAAGGCCTAGTTCCCTAGATAATTTCTCTATGATTGCTACCCAAACATAAATGTAAAAATATTAGTTTATGTGACTGATCCTTGTTTAACTAAACTAACCTTAAGTGTTAACAAGAAAAAGAAATTAACATTCACATTCTATGTCCCCCTTTTAATTTTTATTTAAATCAAAAATGATTTTTATCATTGTTTTAGATAACTTAATCCATATAATTTATGTTTCTAAAGTTTTATTATCTGAGAGCCATATGATTTGTTGTTTCTTGATAATAATTGGTTTAACACTCAATCCTATTTTTTATTGCTCATTTTTAGTGATACCAAATTTTAAGGAAGAAATTTAATTTCTCCATTTCTATTTCATAAGTTTACAAGTCAGAATCATTTAAGGTATCCAACTTCATTTTCTTATCTTAATTAGTATTTTTGACCAAGAGGGATTATCCCACCCCTTGGTCTTCATGACATGACATGATCCTTATTTATCCCTAATGGTTTATAAGGATGATACCCAAACATTTTTATTGTATCTATGTTAGGATGTGGATGTAGAAGCTTGAGTGCAATGTTAATACCTTTTAAACATAAGCCCGAGGCACCATTGATACTAAACACTATGTAGTTTTATTTAACCTTAAATTCTTGATCTAAGTTGAGATTTAAAAGGTAAAGAATACTTGACGTAAACTATTGTATTTATATTTCAAAGCAAATTCTTAAGTACAAAGGTAGAAATTAATCTATAACATGATCTTCTAGTTTAGTCATCATGTTGACTTTCAACAACTTTAATTTTCTTAGACAATTATACCTTTAGTCTGCTTAGGTAAACTTTTCTATAAGATAACCTTACTGTAATGAGTTTAAGAATGATATATTGAAATTTAATTTAATGTTAAATAAATCTTTTATACATTTAAAAGGAAGGTTTGAAATTTAGGGATCAAGCTTAGAATGAAGAATATATATTATCATACTCTTTTTAGTGATAATAGTAGAAATTTTAGTGATGATATTATCATACTCTTCTCTACCAAATGGTAAAACATTCTAAACATATAAGCTAGGCATTCCTTTGCCAAATGGGTAAGCATCTAACCATATGGGTTAGGCATCTACACATCATTAGATTATACTCTAGCCAGAGACTTAACTCAACGAGATCAAATGGATCCCGAGTTTCTCACTATTCATTGTTTATTTCTACTAGATAAGCACTGAAGTCACTATGACAAGTGTATCCAACATATAATAAATAGTCGCATTTTGTATCAAAATTTAGCCTAAAGCCTCAAGAACTACGATGACCCAACTAGGATCCTTCTAAGTAGATCATAAAATTCTTATCTTTACTTTGTTTATCTAAACTACAGTCTTATTATAAAGGTCTTACCTTTTTAGTTAACTTTAATCTTGTTTAGTGCACAACCCCATCCCCATCCTAATCACCTACATACTAGAAGTATATTTCACTTCCTAGACTACCTACATACCTACTTTTGAATAGGATTAAGGTGTAGTATGCATATAATTTTGTTTTTGATTCTAAGTTTTATATGAACTATAGGTCTAGGGAACTAGCCCTTTTTAAGGCCTAGTTCCCTAGATAATTTCTCTATGATTGCTACCCAAACATAAATGTAAAAATATTAGTTTATGTGACTGATCCTTGTTTAACTAAACTAACCTTAAGTGTTAACAAGAAAAATAAATTAACATTCACATTCTATGTCCCCCTTTTAATTTTTATTTAAATCAAAAATGATTTTTATCATTGTTTTAGATAACTTAATCCATATAATTTATGTTTCTAAAGTTTTATTATCTGAGAGCCATATGATTTGTTGTTTCTTGATAATAATTGGTTTAACACTCAATCCTATTTTTTATTGCTCATTTTTAGTGATACCAAATTTTAAGCAAGAAATTTAATTTCTCCATTTCTATTTCATAAGTTTACAAGTCAGAATCATTTAAGGTATCCAAATTCATTTTCTTATCTTAATTAGTATTTTTGACCAAGAGGGATTATCCCACCCCTTGGTCTTCATGACATGACATGATCCTTATTTATCCCTAATGGTTTATAAGGATGATACCCAAACATTTTTATTGTATCTATGTTAGGATGTGGATGTAGAAGCTTGAGTGCAATGTTAATACCTTTTAAACATAAGCCCGAGGCACCATTGATACTAAACACTATGTAGTTTTATTTAACCTTAAATTCTTGATCTAAGTTGAGATTTAAAAGGTAAAGAATACTTGACGTAAACTATTGTATTTATATTTCAAAGCAAATTCTTAAGTACAAAGGTAGAAATTAATCTATAACATGATCTTCTAGTTTAGTCATCATGTTGACTTTCAACAACTTTAATTTTCTTAGACAATTATACCTTTAGTCTGCTTAGGTAAACTTTTCTATAAGATAACCTTACTGTAATGAGTTTAAGAATGATATATTGAAATTTAATTTAATGTTAAATAAATCTTTTATACATTTAAAAGGAAGGTTTGAAATTTAGGGATCAAGCTTAGAATGAAGAATATATATTATCATACTCTTTTTAGTGATAATAGTAGAAATTTTAGTGATGATATTATCATACTCTTCTCTACCAAATGGTAAAACATTCTAAACATATAAGCTAGGCATTCCTTTGCCAAATGGGTAAGCATCTAACCATATGGGTTAGGCATCTACACATCATTAGATTATACTCTAGCCAGAGACTTAACTCAACGAGATCAAATGGATCCCGAGTTTCTCACTATTCATTGTTTATTTCTACTAGATAAGCACTGAAGTCACTATGACAAGTGTATCCAACATATAATAAATAGTCGCATTTTGTATCAAAATTTAGCCTAAAGCCTCAAGAACTACGATGACCCAACTAGGATCCTTCTAAGTAGATCATAAAATTCTTATCTTTACTTTGTTTATCTAAACTACAGTCTTATTATAAAGGTCTTACCTTTTTAGTTAACTTTAATCTTGTTTAGTGCACAACCCCATCCCCATCCTAATCACCTACATACTAGAAGTATATTTCACTTCCTAGACTACCTACATACCTACTTTTGAATAGGATTAAGGTGTAGTATGCATATAATTTTGTTTTTGATTCTAAGTTTTATATGAACTATAGGTCTAGGGAACTAGCCCTTTTTAAGGCCTAGTTCCCTAGATAATTTCTCTATGATTGCTACCCAAACATAAATGTAAAAATATTAGTTTATGTGACTGATCCTTGTTTAACTAAACTAACCTTAAGTGTTAACAAGAAAAATAAATTAACATTCACATTCTATGTCCCCCTTTTAATTTTTATTTAAATCAAAAATGATTTTTATCATTGTTTTAGATAACTTAATCCATATAATTTATGTTTCTAAAGTTTTATTATCTGAGAGCCATATGATTTGTTGTTTCTTGATAATAATTGGTTTAACACTCAATCCTATTTTTTATTGCTCATTTTTAGTGATACCAAATTTTAAGCAAGAAATTTAATTTCTCCATTTCTATTTCATAAGTTTACAAGTCAGAATCATTTAAGGTATCCAAATTCATTTTCTTATCTTAATTAGTATTTTTGACCAAGAGGGATTATCCCACCCCTTGGTCTTCATGACATGACATGATCCTTATTTATCCCTAATGGTTTATAAGGATGATACCCAAACATTTTTATTGTATCTATGTTAGGATGTGGATGTAGAAGCTTGAGTGCAATGTTAATACCTTTTAAACATAAGCCCGAGGCACCATTGATACTAAACACTATGTAGTTTTATTTAACCTTAAATTCTTGATCTAAGTTGAGATTTAAAAGGTAAAGAATACTTGACGTAAACTATTGTATTTATATTTCAAAGCAAATTCTTAAGTACAAAGGTAGAAATTAATCTATAACATGATCTTCTAGTTTAGTCATCATGTTGACTTTCAACAACTTTAATTTTCTTAGACAATTATACCTTTAGTCTGCTTAGGTAAACTTTTCTATAAGATAACCTTACTGTAATGAGTTTAAGAATGATATATTGAAATTTAATTTAATGTTAAATAAATCTTTTATACATTTAAAAGGAAGGTTTGAAATTTAGGGATCAAGCTTAGAATGAAGAATATATATTATCATACTCTTTTTAGTGATAATAGTAGAAATTTTAGTGATGATATTATCATACTCTTCTCTACCAAATGGTAAACCATTCTAAACATATAAGCTAGGCATTCCTTTGCCAAATGGGTAAGCATCCAACCATATGGGTTAGGCATCTACACATCATTAGATTATACTCTAGCCAGAGACTTAACTCAACGAGATCAAATGGATCCCGAGTTTCTCACTATTCATTGTTTATTTCTACTAGATAAGCACTGAAGTCACTATGACAAGTGTATCCAACATATAATAAATAGTCGCATTTTGTATCAAAATTTAGCCTAAAGCCTCAAGAACTACGATGACCCAACTAGGATCCTTCTAAGTAGATCATAAAATTCTTATCTTTACTTTGTTTATCTAAACTACAGTCTTATTATAAAGGTCTTACCTTTTTAGTTAACTTTAATCTTGTTTAGTGCACAACCCCATCCCCATCCTAATCACCTACATACTAGAAGTATATTTCACTTCCTAGACTACCTACATACCTACTTTTGAATAGGATTAAGGTGTAGTATGCATATAATTTTGTTTTTGATTCTAAGTTTTATATGAACTATAGGTCTAGGGAACTAGCCCTTTTTAAGGCCTAGTTCCCTAGATAATTTCTCTATGATTGCTACCCAAACATAAATGTAAAAATATTAGTTTATGTGACTGATCCTTGTTTAACTAAACTAACCTTAAGTGTTAACAAGAAAAAGAAATTAACATTCACATTCTATGTCCCCCTTTTAATTTTTATTTAAATCAAAAATGATTTTTATCATTGTTTTAGATAACTTAATCCATATAATTTATGTTTCTAAAGTTTTATTATCTGAGAGCCATATGATTTGTTGTTTCTTGATAATAATTGGTTTAACACTCAATCCTATTTTTTATTGCTCATTTTTAGTGATACCAAATTTTAAGGAAGAAATTTAATTTCTCCATTTCTATTTCATAAGTTTACAAGTCAGAATCATTTAAGGTATCCAACTTCATTTTCTTATCTTAATTAGTATTTTTGACCAAGAGGGATTATCCCACCCCTTGGTCTTCATGACATGACATGATCCTTATTTATCCCTAATGGTTTATAAGGATGATACCCAAACATTTTTATTGTATCTATGTTAGGATGTGGATGTAGAAGCTTGAGTGCAATGTTAATACCTTTTAAACATAAGCCCGAGGCACCATTGATACTAAACACTATGTAGTTTTATTTAACCTTAAATTCTTGATCTAAGTTGAGATTTAAAAGGTAAAGAATACTTGACGTAAACTATTGTATTTATATTTCAAAGCAAATTCTTAAGTACAAAGGTAGAAATTAATCTATAACATGATCTTCTAGTTTAGTCATCATGTTGACTTTCAACAACTTTAATTTTCTTAGACAATTATACCTTTAGTCTGCTTAGGTAAACTTTTCTATAAGATAACCTTACTGTAATGAGTTTAAGAATGATATATTGAAATTTAATTTAATGTTAAATAAATCTTTTATACATTTAAAAGGAAGGTTTGAAATTTAGGGATCAAGCTTAGAATGAAGAATATATATTATCATACTCTTTTTAGTGATAATAGTAGAAATTTTAGTGATGATATTATCATACTCTTCTCTACCAAATGGTAAAACATTCTAAACATATAAGCTAGGCATTCCTTTGCCAAATGGGTAAGCATCTAACCATATGGGTTAGGCATCTACACATCATTAGATTATACTCTAGCCAGAGACTTAACTCAACGAGATCAAATGGATCCCGAGTTTCTCACTATTCATTGTTTATTTCTACTAGATAAGCACTGAAGTCACTATGACAAGTGTATCCAACATATAATAAATAGTCGCATTTTGTATCAAAATTTAGCCTAAAGCCTCAAGAACTACGATGACCCAACTAGGATCCTTCTAAGTAGATCATAAAATTCTTATCTTTACTTTGTTTATCTAAACTACAGTCTTATTATAAAGGTCTTACCTTTTTAGTTAACTTTAATCTTGTTTAGTGCACAACCCCATCCCCATCCTAATCACCTACATACTAGAAGTATATTTCACTTCCTAGACTACCTACATACCTACTTTTGAATAGGATTAAGGTGTAGTATGCATATAATTTTGTTTTTGATTCTAAGTTTTATATGAACTATAGGTCTAGGGAACTAGCCCTTTTTAAGGCCTAGTTCCCTAGATAATTTCTCTATGATTGCTACCCAAACATAAATGTAAAAATATTAGTTTATGTGACTGATCCTTGTTTAACTAAACTAACCTTAAGTGTTAACAAGAAAAAGAAATTAACATTCACATTCTATGTCCCCCTTTTAATTTTTATTCAAATCAAAAATGATTTTTATCATTGTTTTAGATAACTTAATCCATATAATTTATGTTTCTAAAGTTTTATTATCTGAGAGCCATATGATTTGTTGTTTCTTGATAATAATTGGTTTAACACTCAATCCTATTTTTTATTACTCATTTTTAGTGATACCAAATTTTAAGCAAGAAATTTAATTTCTCCATTTCTATTTCATAAGTTTACAAGTCAGAATCATTTAAGGTATCCAAATTCATTTTCTTATCTTAATTAGTATTTTTGACCAAGAGGGATTATCCCACCCCTTGGTCTTCATGACATGACATGATCCTTATTTATCCCTAATGGTTTATAAGGATGATACCCAAACATTTTTATTGTATCTATGTTTGGATGTGGATGTAGAATCTTGAGTGCAATGTTAATACCTTTTAAACATAAGCCCGAGGCACCATTGATACTAAACACTATGTAGTTTTATTTAAACTTAAATTCTTGATCTAAGTTTAGATTTAAAAGGTAAAGAATACTTGACGTAAACTATTGTATTTATATTTCAAAGCAAATTCTTAAGTACAAAGGTAGAAATTAATCTATAACATGATCTTCTAGTTTAGTCATCATGTTGACTTTCAACAACTTTAATTCTCTTAGACAATTATACCTTTAGTCTGCTTAGGTAAACTTTTCTATAAGATAACCTTACTGTAATGAGTTTAAGAATGATATATTGAAATTTAATTTAATGTTAAATAAATCTTTTATACATTTAAAAGGAAGGTTTGAAATTTAGGGATCAAGCTTAGAATGAAGAATATATATTATCATACTCTTTTTAGTGATAATAGTAGAAATTTTAGTGATGATATTATCATACTCTTCTCTACCAAATGGTAAAACATTCTAAACATATAAGCTAGGCATTCCTTTGCCAAATGGGTAAGCATCTAACCATATGGGTTAGGCATCTACACATCATTAGATTATACTCTAGCCAGAGACTTAACTCAACGAGATCAAATGGATCCCGAGTTTCTCACTATTCATTGTTTATTTCTACTAGATAAGCACTGAAGTCACTATGACAAGTGTATCCAACATATAATAAATAGTCGCATTTTGTATCAAAATTTAGCCTAAAGCCTCAAGAACTACGATGACCCAACTAGGATCCTTCTAAGTAGATCATAAAATTCTTATCTTTACTTTGTTTATCTAAACTACAGTCTTATTATAAAGGTCTTACCTTTTTAGTTAACTTTAATCTTGTTTAGTGCACAACCCCATCCCCATCCTAATCACCTACATACTAGAAGTATATTTCACTTCCTAGACTACCTACATACCTACTTTTGAATAGGATTAAGGTGTAGTATGCATATAATTTTGTTTTTGATTCTAAGTTTTATATGAACTATAGGTCTAGGGAACTAGCCCTTTTTAAGGCCTAGTTCCCTAGATAATTTCTCTATGATTGCTACCCAAACATAAATGTAAAAATATTAGTTTATGTGACTGATCCTTGTTTAACTAAACTAACCTTAAGTGTTAACAAGAAAAATAAATTAACATTCACATTCTATGTCCCCCTTTTAATTTTTATTCAAATCAAAAATGATTTTTATCATTGTTTTAGATAACTTAATCCATATAATTTATGTTTCTAAAGTTTTATTATCTGAGAGCCATATGATTTGTTGTTTCTTGATAATAATTGGTTTAACACTCAATCCTATTTTTTATTGCTCATTTTTAGTGATACCAAATTTTAAGCAAGAAATTTAATTTCTCCATTTCTATTTCATAAGTTTACAAGTCAGAATCATTTAAGGTATCCAAATTCATTTTCTTATCTTAATTAGTATTTTTGACCAAGAGGGATTATCCCACCCCTTGGTCTTCATGACATGACATGATCCTTATTTATCCCTAATGGTTTATAAGGATGATACCCAAACATTTTTATTGTATCTATGTTAGGATGTGGATGTAGAAGCTTGAGTGCAATGTTAATACCTTTTAAACATAAGCCCGAGGCACCATTGATACTAAACACTATGTAGTTTTATTTAACCTTAAATTCTTGATCTAAGTTGAGATTTAAAAGGTAAAGAATACTTGACGTAAACTATTGTATTTATATTTCAAAGCAAATTCTTAAGTACAAAGGTAGAAATTAATCTATAACATGATCTTCTAGTTTAGTCATCATGTTGACTTTCAACAACTTTAATTTTCTTAGACAATTATACCTTTAGTCTGCTTAGGTAAACTTTTCTATAAGATAACCTTACTGTAATGAGTTTAAGAATGATATATTGAAATTTAATTTAATGTTAAATAAATCTTTTATACATTTAAAAGGAAGGTTTGAAATTTAGGGATCAAGCTTAGAATGAAGAATATATATTATCATACTCTTTTTAGTGATAATAGTAGAAATTTTAGTGATGATATTATCATACTCTTCTCTACCAAATGGTAAAACATTCTAAACATATAAGCTAGGCATTCCTTTGCCAAATGGGTAAGCATCCAACCATATGGGTTAGGCATCTACACATCATTAGATTATACTCTAGCCAGAGACTTAACTCAACGAGATCAAATGGATCCCGAGTTTCTCACTATTCATTGTTTATTTCTACTAGATAAGCACTGAAGTCACTATGACAAGTGTATCCAACATATAATAAATAGTCGCATTTTGTATCAAAATTTAGCCTAAAGCCTCAAGAACTACGATGACCCAACTAGGATCCTTCTAAGTAGATCATAAAATTCTTATCTTTACTTTGTTTATCTAAACTACAGTCTTATTATAAAGGTCTTACCTTTTTAGTTAACTTTAATCTTGTTTAGTGCACAACCCCATCCCCATCCTAATCACCTACATACTAGAAGTATATTTCACTTCCTAGACTACCTACATACCTACTTTTGAATAGGATTAAGGTGTAGTATGCATATAATTTTGTTTTTGATTCTAAGTTTTATATGAACTATAGGTCTAGGGAACTAGCCCTTTTTAAGGCCTAGTTCCCTAGATAATTTCTCTATGATTGCTACCCAAACATAAATGTAAAAATATTAGTTTATGTGACTGATCCTTGTTTAACTAAACTAACCTTAAGTGTTAACAAGAAAAAGAAATTAACATTCACATTCTATGTCCCCCTTTTAATTTTTATTTAAATCAAAAATAATTTTTATCATTGTTTTAGATAACTTAATCCATATAATTTATGTTTCTAAAGTTTTATTATCTGAGAGCCATATGATTTGTTGTTTCTTGATAATAATTGGTTTAACACTCAATCCTATTTTTTATTGCTCATTTTTAGTGATACCAAATTTTAAGCAAGAAATTTAATTTCTCCATTTCTATTTCATAAGTTTACAAGTCAGAATCATTTAAGGTATCCAAATACATTTTCTTATCTTAATTAGTATTTTTGACCAAGAGGGATTATCCTACCCCTTGGTCTTCATGACATGACATGATCCTTATTTATCCCTAATGGTTTATAAGGATGATACCCAAACATTTTTATTGTATCTATGTTAGGATGTGGATGTAGAAGCTTGAGTGCAATGTTAATACCTTTTAAACATAAGCCCGAGGCACCATTGATACTAAACACTATGTAGTTTTATTTAACCTTAAATTCTTGATCTAAGTTGAGATTTAAAAGGTAAAGAATACTTGACGTAAACTATTGTATTTATATTTCAAAGCAAATTCTTAAGTACAAAGGTAGAAATTAATCTATAACATGATCTTCTAGTTTACTCATCATGTTGACTTTCAACAACTTTAATTTTCTTAGACAATTATACCTTTAGTCTGCTTAGGTAAACTTTTCTATAAGATAACCTTACTGTAATGAGTTTAAGAATGATATATTGAAATTTAATTTAATGTTAAATAAATCTTTTATACATTTAAAAGGAAGGTTTGAAATTTAGGGATCAAGCTTAGAATGAAGAATATATATTATCATACTCTTTTTAGTGATAATAGTAGAAATTTTAGTGATGATATTATCATACTCTTCTCTACCAAATGGTAAAACATTCTAAACATATAAGCTAGGCATTCCTTTGCCAAATGGGTAAGCATCCAACCATATGGGTTAGGCATCTACACATCATTAGATTATACTCTAGCCAGAGACTTAACTCAACGAGATCAAATGGATCCCGAGTTTCTCACTATTCATTGTTTATTTCTACTAGATAAGCACTGAAGTCACTATGACAAGTGTATCCAACATATAATAAATAGTCGCATTTTGTATCAAAATTTAGCCTAAAGCCTCAAGAACTACGATGACCCAACTAGGATCCTTCTAAGTAGATCATAAAATTCTTATCTTTACTTTGTTTATCTAAACTACAGTCTTATTATAAAGGTCTTACCTTTTTAGTTAACTTTAATCTTGTTTAGTGCACAACCCCATCCCCATCCTAATCACCTACATACTAGAAGTATATTTCACTTCCTAGACTACCTACATACCTACTTTTGAATAGGATTAAGGTGTAGTATGCATATAAATTTGTTTTTGATTCTAAGTTTTATATGAACTATAGGTCTAGGGAACTAGCCCTTTTTAAGGCCTAGTTCCCTAGATAATTTCTCTATGATTGCTACCCAAACATAAATGTAAAAATATTAGTTTATGTGACTGATCCTTGTTTAACTAAACTAACCTTAAGTGTTAACAAGAAAAAGAAATTAACATTCACATTCTATGTCCCCCTTTTAATTTTTATTCAAATCAAAAATGATTTTTATCATTGTTTTAGATAACTTAATCCATATAATTTATGTTTCTAAAGTTTTATTATCTGAGAGCCATATGATTTGTTGTTTCTTGATAATAATTGGTTTAACACTCAATCCTATTTTTTATTGCTCATTTTTAGTGATACCAAATTTTAAGGAAGAAATTTAATTTCTCCATTTCTATTTCATAAGTTTACAAGTCAGAATCATTTAAGGTATCCAAATTCATTTTCTTATCTTAATTAGTATTTTTGACCAAGAGGGATTATCCCACCCCTTGGTCTTCATGACATGACATGATCCTTATTTATCCCTAATGGTTTATAAGGATGATACCCAAACATTTTTATTGTATCTATGTTAGGATGTGGATGTAGAAGCTTGAGTGCAATGTTAATACCTTTTAAACATAAGCCCGAGGCACCATTGATACTAAACACTATGTAGTTTTATTTAACCTTAAATTCTTGATCTAAGTTGAGATTTAAAAGGTAAAGAATACTTGACGTAAACTATTGTATTTATATTTCAAAGCAAATTCTTAAGTACAAAGGTAGAAATTAATCTATAACATGATCTTCTAGTTTAGTCATCATGTTGACTTTCAACAACTTTAATTTTCTTAGACAATTATACCTTTAGTCTGCTTAGGTAAACTTTTCTATAAGATAACCTTACTGTAATGAGTTTAAGAATGATATATTGAAATTTAATTTAATGTTAAATAAATCTTTTATACATTTAAAAGGAAGGTTTGAAATTTAGGGATCAAGCTTAGAATGAAGAATATATATTATCATACTCTTTTTAGTGATAATAGTAGAAATTTTAGTGATGATATTATCATACTCTTCTCTACCAAATGGTAAAACATTCTAAACATATAAGCTAGGCATTCCTTTGCCAAATGGGTAAGCATCTAACCATATGGGTTAGGCATCTACACATCATTAGATTATACTCTAGCCAGAGACTTAACTCAACGAGATCAAATGGATCCCGAGTTTCTCACTATTCATTGTTTATTTCTACTAGATAAGCATTGAAGTCACTATGACAAGTGTATCCAACATATAATAAATAGTCGCATTTTGTATCAAAATTTAGCCTAAAGCCTCAAGAACTACGATGACCCAACTAGGATCCTTCTAAGTAGATCATAAAATTCTTATCTTTACTTTGTTTATCTAAACTACAGTCTTATTATAAAGGTCTTACCTTTTTAGTTAACTTTAATCTTGTTTAGTGCACAACCCCATCCCCATCCTAATCACCTACATACTAGAAGTATATTTCACTTCCTAGACTACCTACATACCTACTTTTGAATAGGATTAAGGTGTAGTATGCATATAATTTTGTTTTTTATTCTAAGTTTTATATGAACTATAGGTCTAGGGAACTAGCCCTTTTTAAGGCCTAGTTCCCTAGATAATTTCTCTATGATTGCTACCCAAACATAAATGTAAAAATATTAGTTTATGTGACTGATCCTTGTTTAACTAAACTAACCTTAAGTGTTAACAAGAAAAAGAAATTAACATTCACATTCTATGTCCCCCTTTTAATTTTTATTTAAATCAAAAATGATTTTTATCATTGTTTTAGATAACTTAATCCATATAATTTATGTTTCTAAAGTTTTATTATCTGAGAGCCATATGATTTGTTGTTTCTTGATAATAATTGGTTTAACACTCAATCCTATTTTTTATTGCTCATTTTTAGTGATACCAAATTTTAAGGAAGAAATTTAATTTCTCCATTTCTATTTCATAAGTTTACAAGTCAGAATCATTTAAGGTATCCAACTTCATTTTCTTATCTTAATTAGTATTTTTGACCAAGAGGGATTATCCCACCCCTTGGTCTTCATGACATGACATGATCCTTATTTATCCCTAATGGTTTATAAGGATGATACCCAAACATTTTTATTGTATCTATGTTAGGATGTGGATGTAGAAGCTTGAGTGCAATGTTAATACCTTTTAAACATAAGCCCGAGGCACCATTGATACTAAACACTATGTAGTTTTATTTAACCTTAAATTCTTGATCTAAGTTGAGATTTAAAAGGTAAAGAATACTTGACGTAAACTATTGTATTTATATTTCAAAGCAAATTCTTAAGTACAAAGGTAGAAATTAATCTATAACATGATCTTCTAGTTTAGTCATCATGTTGACTTTCAACAACTTTAATTTTCTTAGACAATTATACCTTTAGTCTGCTTAGGTAAACTTTTCTATAAGATAACCTTACTGTAATGAGTTTAAGAATGATATATTGAAATTTAATTTAATGTTAAATAAATCTTTTATACATTTAAAAGGAAGGTTTGAAATTTAGGGATCAAGCTTAGAATGAAGAATATATATTATCATACTCTTTTTAGTGATAATAGTAGAAATTTTAGTGATGATATTATCATACTCTTCTCTACCAAATGGTAAAACATTCTAAACATATAAGCTAGGCATTCCTTTGCCAAATGGGTAAGCATCTAACCATATGGGTTAGGCATCTACACATCATTAGATTATACTCTAGCCAGAGACTTAACTCAACGAGATCAAATGGATCCCGAGTTTCTCACTATTCATTGTTTATTTCTACTAGATAAGCACTGAAGTCACTATGACAAGTGTATCCAACATATAATAAATAGTCGCATTTTGTATCAAAATTTAGCCTAAAGCCTCAAGAACTACGATGACCCAACTAGGATCATTCTAAGTAGATCATAAAATTCTTATCTTTACTTTGTTTATCTAAACTACAGTCTTATTATAAAGGTCTTACCTTTTTAGTTAACTTTAATCTTGTTTAGTGCACAACCCCATCCCCATCCTAATCACCTACATACTAGAAGTATATTTCACTTCCTAGACTACCTACATACCTACTTTTGAATAGGATTAAGGTGTAGTATGCATATAATTTTGTTTTTGATTCTAAGTTTTATATGAACTATAGGTCTAGGGAACTAGCCCTTTTTAAGGCCTAGTTCCCTAGATAATTTCTCTATGATTGCTACCCAAACATAAATGTAAAAATATTAGTTTATGTGACTGATCCTTGTTTAACTAAACTAACCTTAAGTGTTAACAAGAAAAAGAAATTAACATTCACATTCTATGTCCCCCTTTTAATTTTTATTCAAATCAAAAATGATTTTTATCATTGTTTTAGATAACTTAATCCATATAATTTATGTTTCTAAAGTTTTATTATCTGAGAGCCATATGATTTGTTGTTTCTTGATAATAATTGGTTTAACACTCAATCCTATTTTTTATTGCTCATTTTTAGTGATACCAAATTTTAAGCAAGAAATTTAATTTCTCCATTTCTATTTCATAAGTTTACAAGTCAGAATCATTTAAGGTATCCAAATTCATTTTCTTATCTTAATTAGTATTTTTGACCAAGAGGGATTATCCCACCCCTTGGTCTTCATGACATGACATGATCCTTATTTATCCCTAATGGTTTATAAGGATGATACCCAAACATTTTTATTGTATCTATGTTTGGATGTGGATGTAGAAGCTTGAGTGCAATGTTAATACCTTTTAAACATAAGCCCGAGGCACCATTGATACTAAACACTATGTAGTTTTATTTAAACTTAAATTCTTGATCTAAGTTTAGATTTAAAAGGTAAAGAATACTTGACGTAAACTATTGTATTTATATTTCAAAGCAAATTCTTAAGTACAAAGGTAGAAATTAATCTATAACATGATCTTCTAGTTTAGTCATCATGTTGACTTTCAACAACTTTAATTTTCTTAGACAATTATACCTTTAGTCTGCTTAGGTAAACTTTTCTATAAGATAACCTTACTGTAATGAGTTTAAGAATGATATATTGAAATTTAATTTAATGTTAAATAAATCTTTTATACATTTAAAAGGAAGGTTTGAAATTTAGGGATCAAGCTTAGAATGAAGAATATATATTATCATACTCTTTTTAGTGATAATAGTAGAAATTTTAGTGATGATATTATCATACTCTTCTCTACCAAATGGTAAAACATTCTAAACATATAAGCTAGGCATTCCTTTGCCAAATGGGTAAGCATCTAACCATATGGGTTAGGCATCTACACATCATTAGATTATACTCTAGCCAGAGACTTAACTCAACGAGATCAAATGGATCCCGAGTTTCTCACTATTCATTGTTTATTTCTACTAGATAAGCACTGAAGTCACTATGACAAGTGTATCCAACATATAATAAATAGTCGCATTTTGTATCAAAATTTAGCCTAAAGTCTCAAGAACTACGATGACCCAACTAGGATCATTCTAAGTAGATCATAAAATTCTTATCTTTACTTTGTTTATCTAAACTACAGTCTTATTATAAAGGTCTTACCTTTTTAGTTAACTTTAATCTTGTTTAGTGCACAACCCCATCCCCATCCTAATCACCTACATACTAGAAGTATATTTCACTTCCTAGACTACCTACATACCTACTTTTGAATAGGATTAAGGTGTAGTATGCATATAATTTTGTTTTTGATTCTAAGTTTTATATGAACTATAGGTCTAGGGAACTAGCCCTTTTTAAGGCCTAGTTCCCTAGATAATTTCTCTATGATTGCTACCCAAACATAAATGTAAAAATATTAGTTTATGTGACTGATCCTTGTTTAACTAAACTAACCTTAAGTGTTAACAAGAAAAAGAAATTAACATTCACATTCTATGTCCCCCTTTTAATTTTTATTTAAATCAAAAATGATTTTTATCATTGTTTTAGATAACTTAATCCATATAATTTATGTTTCTAAAGTTTTATTATCTGAGAGCCATATGATTTGTTGTTTCTTGATAATAATTGGTTTAACACTCAATCCTATTTTTTATTGCTCATTTTTAGTGATACCAAATTTTAAGGAAGAAATTTAATTTCTCCATTTCTATTTCATAAGTTTACAAGTCAGAATCATTTAAGGTATCCAAATTCATTTTCTTATCTTAATTAGTATTTTTGACCAAGAGGGATTATCCCACCGCTTGGTCTTCATGACATGACATGATCCTTATTTATCCCTAATGGTTTATAAGGATGATACCCAAACATTTTTATTGTATCTATGTTAGGATGTGGATGTAGAAGCTTGAGTGCAATGTTAATACCTTTTAAACATAAGCCCGAGGCACCATTGATACTAAACACTATGTAGTTTTATTTAACCTTAAATTCTTGATCTAAGTTGAGATTTAAAAGGTAAAGAATACTTGACGTAAACTATTGTATTTATATTTCAAAGCAAATTCTTAAGTACAAAGGTAGAAATTAATCTATAACATGATCTTCTAGTTTAGTCATCATGTTGACTTTCAACAACTTTAATTTTTTTAGACAATTATACCTTTAGTCTGCTTAGGTAAACTTTTCTATAAGATAACCTTACTGTAATGAGTTTAAGAATGATATATTGAAATTTAATTTAATGTTAAATAAATCTTTTATACATTTAAAAGGAAGGTTTGAAATTTAGGGATCAAGCTTAGAATGAAGAATATATATTATCATACTCTTTTTAGTGATAATAGTAGAAATTTTAGTGATGATATTATCATACTCTTCTCTACCAAATGGTAAAACATTCTAAACATATAAGCTAGGCATTCCTTTGCCAAATGGGTAAGCATCTAACCATATGGGTTAGGCATCTACACATCATTAGATTATACTCTAGCCAGAGACTTAACTCAACGAGATCAAATGGATCCCGAGTTTCTCACTATTCATTGTTTATTTCTACTAGATAAGCACTGAAGTCACTATGACAAGTGTATCCAACATATAATAAATAGTCGCATTTTGTATCAAAATTTAGCCTAAAGCCTCAAGAACTACGATGACCCAACTAGGATCCTTCTAAGTAGATCATAAAATTCTTATCTTTACTTTGTTTATCTAAACTACAGTCTTATTATAAAGGTCTTACCTTTTTAGTTAACTTTAATCTTGTTTAGTGCACAACCCCATCCCCATCCTAATCACCTACATACTAGAAGTATATTTCACTTCCTAGACTACCTACATACCTACTTTTGAATAGGATTAAGGTGTAGTATGCATATAATTTTGTTTTTGATTCTAAGTTTTATATGAACTATAGGTCTAGGGAACTAGCCCTTTTTAAGGCCTAGTTCCCTAGATAATTTCTCTATGATTGCTACCCAAACATAAATGTAAAAATATTAGTTTATGTGACTGATCCTTGTTTAACTAAACTAACCTTAAGTGTTAACAAGAAAAAGAAATTAACATTCACATTCTATGTCCCCCTTTTAATTTTTATTCAAATCAAAAATGATTTTTATCATTGTTTTAGATAACTTAATCCATATAATTTATGTTTCTAAAGTTTTATTATCTGAGAGCCATATGATTTGTTGTTTCTTGATAATAATTGGTTTAACACTCAATCCTATTTTTTATTGCTCATTTTTAGTGATACCAAATTTTAAGGAAGAAATTTAATTTCTCCATTTCTATTTCATAAGTTTACAAGTCAGAATCATTTAAGGTATCCAAATTCATTTTCTTATCTTAATTAGTATTTTTGACCAAGAGGGATTATCCCACCCCTTGGTCTTCATGACATGACATGATCCTTATTTATCCCTAATGGTTTATAAGGATGATACCCAAACATTTTTATTGTATCTATGTTAGGATGTGGATGTAGAAGCTTGAGTGCAATGTTAATACCTTTTAAACATAAGCCCGAGGCACCATTGATACTAAACACTATGTAGTTTTATTTAACCTTAAATTCTTGATCTAAGTTGAGATTTAAAAGGTAAAGAATACTTGACGTAAACTATTGTATTTATATTTCAAAGCAAATTCTTAAGTACAAAGGTAGAAATTAATCTATAACATGATCTTCTAGTTTAGTCATCATGTTGACTTTCAACAACTTTAATTTTCTTAGACAATTATACCTTTAGTCTGCTTAGGTAAACTTTTCTATAAGATAACCTTACTGTAATGAGTTTAAGAATGATATATTGAAATTTAATTTAATGTTAAATAAATCTTTTATACATTTAAAAGGAAGGTTTGAAATTTAGGGATCAAGCTTAGAATGAAGAATATATATTATCATACTCTTTTTAGTGATAATAGTAGAAATTTTAGTGATGATATTATCATACTCTTCTCTACCAAATGGTAAAACATTCTAAACATATAAGCTAGGCATTCCTTTGCCAAATGGGTAAGCATCTAACCATATGGGTTAGGCATCTACACATCATTAGATTATACTCTAGCCAGAGACTTAACTCAACGAGATCAAATGGATCCCGAGTTTCTCACTATTCATTGTTTATTTCTACTAGATAAGCACTGAAGTCACTATGACAAGTGTATCCAACATATAATAAATAGTCGCATTTTGTATCAAAATTTAGCCTAAAGCCTCAAGAACTACGATGACCCAACTAGGATCCTTCTAAGTAGATCATAAAATTCTTATCTTTACTTTGTTTATCTAAACTACAGTCTTATTATAAAGGTCTTACCTTTTTAGTTAACTTTAATCTTGTTTAGTGCACAACCCCATCCCCATCCTAATCACCTACATACTAGAAGTATATTTCACTTCCTAGACTACCTACATACCTACTTTTGAATAGGATTAAGGTGTAGTATGCATATAATTTTGTTTTTGATTCTAAGTTTTATATGAACTATAGGTCTAGGGAACTAGCCCTTTTTAAGGCCTAGTTCCCTAGATAATTTCTCTATGATTGCTACCCAAACATAAATGTAAAAATATTAGTTTATGTGACTGATCCTTGTTTAACTAAACTAACCTTAAGTGTTAACAAGAAAAAGAAATTAACATTCACATTCTATGTCCCCCTTTTAATTTTTATTCAAATCAAAAATGATTTTTATCATTGTTTTAGATAACTTAATCCATATAATTTATGTTTCTAAAGTTTTATTATCTGAGAGCCATATGATTTGTTGTTTCTTGATAATAATTGGTTTAACACTCAATCCTATTTTTTATTGCTCATTTTTAGTGATACCAAATTTTAAGCAAGAAATTTAATTTCTCCATTTCTATTTCATAAGTTTACAAGTCAGAATCATTTAAGGTATCCAAATTCATTTTCTTATCTTAATTAGTATTTTTGACCAAGAGGGATTATCCCACCCCTTGGTCTTCATGACATGACATGATCCTTATTTATCCCTAATGGTTTATAAGGATGATACCCAAACATTTTTATTGTATCTATGTTAGGATGTGGATGTAGAAGCTTGAGTGCAATGTTAATACCTTTTAAACATAAGCCCGAGGCACCATTGATACTAAACACTATGTAGTTTTATTTAAACTTAAATTCTTGATCTAAGTTTAGATTTAAAAGGTAAAGAATACTTGACGTAAACTATTGTATTTATATTTCAAAGCAAATTCTTAAGTACAAAGGTAGAAATTAATCTATAACATGATCTTCTAGTTTAGTCATCATGTTGACTTTCAACAACTTTAATTTTCTTAGACAATTATACCTTTAGTCTGCTTAGGTAAACTTTTCTATAAGATAACCTTACTGTAATGAGTTTAAGAATGATATATTGAAATTTAATTTAATGTTAAATAAATCTTTTATACATTTAAAAGGAAGGTTTGAAATTTAGGGATCAAGCTTAGAATGAAGAATATATATTATCATACTCTTTTTAGTGATAATAGTAGAAATTTTAGTGATGATATTATCATACTCTTCTCTACCAAATGGTAAAACATTCTAAACATATAAGCTAGGCATTCCTTTGCCAAATGGGTAAGCATCTAACCATATGGGTTAGGCATCTACACATCATTAGATTATACTCTAGCCAGAGACTTAACTCAACGAGATCAAATGGATCCCGAGTTTCTCACTATTCATTGTTTATTTCTACTAGATAAGCACTGAAGTCACTATGACAAGTGTATCCAACATATAATAAATAGTCGCATTTTGTATCAAAATTTAGCCTAAAGCCTCAAGAACTACGATGACCCAACTAGGATCCTTCTAAGTAGATCATAAAATTCTTATCTTTACTTTGTTTATCTAAACTACAGTCTTATTATAAAGGTCTTACCTTTTTAGTTAACTTTAATCTTGTTTAGTGCACAACCCCATCCCCATCCTAATCACCTACATACTAGAAGTATATTTCACTTCCTAGACTACCTACATACCTACTTTTGAATAGGATTAAGGTGTAGTATGCATATAATTTTGTTTTTGATTCTAAGTTTTATATGAACTATAGGTCTAGGGAACTAGCCCTTTTTAAGGCCTAGTTCCCTAGATAATTTCTCTATGATTGCTACCCAAACATAAATGTAAAAATATTAGTTTATGTGACTGATCCTTGTTTAACTAAACTAACCTTAAGTGTTAACAAGAAAAAGAAATTAACATTCACATTCTATGTCCCCCTTTTAATTTTTATTTAAATCAAAAATGATTTTTATCATTGTTTTAGATAACTTAATCCATATAATTTATGTTTCTAAAGTTTTATTATCTGAGAGCCATATGATTTGTTGTTTCTTGATAATAATTGGTTTAACACTCAATCCTATTTTTTATTGCTCATTTTTAGTGATACCAAATTTTAAGCAAGAAATTTAATTTCTCCATTTCTATTTCATAAGTTTACAAGTCAGAATCATTTAAGGTATCCAAATTCATTTTCTTATCTTAATTAGTATTTTTGACCAAGAGGGATTATCCCACCCCTTGGTCTTCATGACATGACATGATCCTTATTTATCCCTAATGGTTTATAAGGATGATACCCAAACATTTTTATTGTATCTATTTTAGGATGTGGATGTAGAAGCTTGAGTGCAATGTTAATACCTTTTAAACATAAGCCTGAGGCACCACTAATACTAAACACTATGTAGTTTTATTTAACCTTAAATTCTTGATCTAAGTTGAGATTTAAAAGGTAAAGAATACTTGACGTAAACTATTGTATTTAAATTTCAAAGCAAATTCTTAAGTACAAAGGTAGAAATTAATCTATAACATGATCTTCTAGTTTAGTCATCATGTTGACTTTCAACAACTTTAATTTTCTTAGACAATTATACCTTTAGTCTGCTTAGGTAAACTTTTCTATAAGATAACCTTACTGTAATGAGTTTAAGAATGATATATTGAAATTTAATTTAATGTTAAATAAATCTTTTATACATTTAAAAGGAAGGTTTGAAATTTAGGGATCAAGCTTAGAATGAAGAATATATATTATCATACTCTTTTTAGTGATAATAGTAGAAATTTTAGTGATGATATTATCATACTCTTCTCTACCAAATGGTAAAACATTCTAAACATATAAGCTAGGCATTCCTTTGCCAAATGGGTAAGCATCTAACCATATGGGTTAGGCATCTACACATCATTAGATTATACTCTAGCCAGAGACTTAACTCAACGAGATCAAATGGATCCCGAGTTTCTCACTATTCATTGTTTATTTCTACTAGATAAGCACTGAAGTCACTATGACAAGTGTATCCAACATATAATAAATAGTCGCATTTTGTATCAAAATTTAGCCTAAAGCCTCAAGAACTACGATGACCCAACTAGGATCCTTCTAAGTAGATCATAAAATTCTTATCTTTACTTTGTTTATCTAAACTACAGTCTTATTATAAAGGTCTTACCTTTTTAGTTAACTTTAATCTTGTTTAGTGCACAACCCCATCCCCATCCTAATCACCTACATACTAGAAGTATATTTCACTTCCTAGACTACCTACATACCTACTTTTGAATAGGATTAAGGTGTAGTATGCATATAATTTTGTTTTTGATTCTAAGTTTTATATGAACTATAGGTCTAGGGAACTAGCCCTTTTTAAGGCCTAGTTCCCTAGATAATTTCTCTATGATTGCTACCCAAACATAAATGTAAAAATATTAGTTTATGTGACTGATCCTTGTTTAACTAAACTAACCTTAAGTGTTAACAAGAAAAATAAATTAACATTCACATTCTATGTCCCCCTTTTAATTTTTATTTAAATCAAAAATGATTTTTATCATTGTTTTAGATAACTTAATCCATATAATTTATGTTTCTAAAGTTTTATTATCTGAGAGCCATATGATTTGTTGTTTCTTGATAATAATTGGTTTAACACTCAATCCTATTTTTTATTGCTCATTTTTAGTGATACCAAATTTTAAGTAAAAAATTTAATTTCTCCATTTCTATTTCATAAGTTTACAAGTCAGAATCATTTAAGGTATCCAAATTCATTTTCTTATATTAATTAGTATTTTTGACCAAGAGGGATTATCCCACCCCTTGGTCTTCATGACATGACATGATCCTTATTTATCCCTAATGGTTTATAAGGATGATACCCAAACATTTTTATTGTATCTATGTTAGGATGTGGATGTAGAAGCTTGAGTGCAATGTTAATACCTTTTAAACATAAGCCCGAGGCACCATTGATACTAAACACTATGTAGTTTTATTTAACCTTAAATTCTTGATCTAAGTTGAGATTTAAAAGGTAAAGAATACTTGACGTAAACTATTGTATTTATATTTCAAAGCAAATTCTTAAGTACAAAGGTAGAAATTAATCTATAACATGATCTTCTAGTTTAGTCATCATGTTAACTTTCAACAACTTTAATTTTCTTAGACAATTATACCTTTAGTCTGCTTAGGTAAACTTTTCTATAAGATAACCTTACTGTAATGAGTTTAAGAATGATATATTGAAATTTAATTTAATGTTAAATAAATCTTTTATACATTTAAAAGGAAGGTTTGAAATTTAGGGATCAAGCTTAGAATGAAGAATATATATTATCATACTCTTTTTAGTGATAATAGTAGAAATTTTAGTGATGATATTATCATACTCTTCTCTACCAAATGGTAAAACATTCTAAACATATAAGCTAGGCATTCCTTTGCCAAATGGGTAAGCATCTAACCATATGGGTTAGGCATCTACACATCATTAGATTATACTCTAGCCAGAGACTTAACTCAACGAGATCAAATGGATCCCGAGTTTCTCACTATTCATTGTTTATTTCTACTAGATAAGCACTGAAGTCACTATGACAAGTGTATCCAACATATAATAAATAGTCGCATTTTGTATCAAAATTTAGCCTAAAGCCTCAAGAACTACGATGACCCAACTAGGATCCTTCTAAGTAGATCATAAAATTCTTATCTTTACTTTGTTTATCTAAACTACAATCTTATTATAAAGGTCTTACCTTTTTAGTTAACTTTAATCTTGTTTAGTGCACAACCCCATGCCCATCCTAATCACCTACATACTAGAAGTATATTTCACTTCCTAGACTACCTACATACCTACTTTTTAATAGGATTAAGGTGTAGTATGCATATAATTTTGTTTTTGATTCTAAGTTTTATATGAACTATAGGTCTAGGGAACTAGCCCTTTTTAAGGCCTAGTTCCCTAGATAATTTCTCTATGATTGCTACCCAAACATAAATGTAAAATTATTAGTTTATGTGACTGATCCTTGTTTAACTAAACTAACCTTAAGTGTTAACAAGAAAAAGAAATTAACATTCACATTCTATGTCCCCTTTTTAATTTTTATTTAAATAAAAAATGATTTTTATCATTGTTTTAGATAACTTAATCCATATAATTTATGTTTCTAAAGTTTTATTATCTGAGAGCCATATGATTTGTTGTTTCTTGATAATAATTGGCTTAACACTCAATCCTATTTTTTATTGCTCATTTTTAGTGATACCAAATTTTAAGTAAGAAATTTAATTTCTCCATTTCTATTTCATAAGTTTACAAGTCAGAATCATTTAAGGTATCCAAATTCATTTTCTTATCTTAATTAGTATTTTTGACCAAGAGGGATTATCCCACCCCTTGGTCTTCATGACATGACATGATCCTTATTTATCCCTAATAGTTTATAAGGATGATACCCAAACATTTTTATTGTATCTATGTTAGGATGTGGATGTAGAAGCTTGAGTGCAATGTTAATACCTTTTAAACATAAGCCCGAGGCACCATTGATACTAAACACTATGTAGTTTTATTTAACCTTAAATTCTTGATCTAAGTTGAGATTTAAAAGGTAAAGAATACTTGACGTAAATTATTGTATTTATATTTCAAAGCAAATTCTTAAGTACAAAGGTAGAAATTAATCTATAACATGATCTTCTAGTTTAGTCATCATGTTGACTTTCAACAACTTTAATTTTCTTAGACAATTATACCTTTAGTCTGCTTAGGTAAACTTTTCTATAAGATAACCTTACTGTAACGAGTTTAAGAATGATATATTGAAATTTAATTTAATGTTAAATAAATCTTTTATACATTTAAAAGGAAGGTTTGAAATTTAGGGATCAAGCTTAGAATGAAGAATATATATTATCATACTCTTTTTAGTGATAATAGTAGAAATTTTGATTTTATAATGTAGAATGAAAAAAAAAATAGACTTTTCAACCATCTCTAGGAGAAAAGTAAACAAATATAATAATTTCTAAGATATTATTATAAAATGCATTACAATTGTATTCCGACAAATTCTAAATATAAAATGAATAATCTCTTAATATTTTTTTTCCTTTTTATTCAACTATGCAAGTATAATTATAAAAAAATTCAATAGTTTTCTACATACACAAGTATAAAATCAATTATAATGAATCTCTAAGGAACTCATTGAAAATTTAAATAAAAATAACTTATAGTTACACAACTAAGAAATTGAAAATTATTTCTAATTAACACAATGTAAAATAAGCTAGATTATCATCTAATTTTAAAGATGGAATTGAAATTTATTTGTATGCAATTATATCGTAAAATTGATTATAATATATATGAGATCAAAATTTGAATTTAAAATAGTCTAAGTGTATTAGAATATTTTTTAAATTGTAAATATGATTTCTAAAAAGAAGGATTCAAAACTCCTGGCTCAAGTTGGTCTTCTACACCTGTTAGATATCCAACTGAGATGGAAAATAATGAGCAAAAGAAAAAAAAAGCTCCTATGTTTAAAACAACATGTAAACGAATGTAAGATGGTGTTAGCATCAATTTCTCTTCCCTTAGGCGTAGTCCAATGCCAAGATAACTTCCTGTTTATCTAAGCTAACTAATGCATAATGTGTTACCAAAGGATTATTGTAGTTCCTTTGTTTTCATCATCTTCATGCAAATAAGGATGGTTAAATAGAAATTAAACTCTTCTTTTCTTTCTCTTTCACCACTTCTCTTTGTTTTGGTTGATTAGCTTTTGTAACTTTTATTAAGGCCTTTTTTTATTATTAAGGAAATATAATAGAATCTGCATATTGTTCTTACTCTATTTTTTTCTTATTTGTAATCTATTTTTCTTGCTACTCTATTTTTTTCTAGGTTGATGCAGTTGTAGCTACAAATTTCACGTGGTGTCGGAGCCTAGTTGCTTGAAAGAAGTACAATATTTTTTTTGCAAATATAAAAGATCAGAGCTAAAAAATGGAATGTGCACCCTCTACCATTCTCACACCATACAACTATTTTGATTGGAAGCCAAAGATTCTACTTCAGCTTAAAAGTAGAGGCCTCTATCAGATAGTTATGAATATAGAGGTTGAACCCAATCTAGTAGTTGAAAAATCTAACTACTTAAACCGCATGAATGAAGCATTTGGTTTTCTATGCTTATCCATCTTTCCAAAATTGTTGTTTCATGTTGAGGCATGTACAACTCCAAACCAAGTTTGGAATACATTGGAGACTCTTTTTAGAAAGCAAGATGAAATGTGGGGTCATATCCTTGAAAATGAGCTCAACTCATTAGATCGAAGGAATTTTGATAATATTCAAGATTTCTTCACAAAGTTCAAGGACTTATTACTTCAGCTCAAAGGATCTAGTATTGACAAATCCAAGGAACAAAGAAAATTAATCCTTGTTACTATATCAAAGTTGGGTTCAAAATATGCAATATTTGTCTCTACTTTCCACATAAGAGCAACTTGGAAGATGCCCACACTAGATACCTTCATTGAGTCTCTAGTACATGAGCAAGATAAGCTTATAAAGATGGGCACATTGAAGAATTCCAAAGCTCATGCACTTGTTGTCCAAGCAAGTGGGAAGAAAAACTCCAAATCCAACCAACAATTCAAAGGCAAAGAGAAAAATGATTCATATCCATGAAAGGAAGTAAATCTCAAACCTCCAGATGGATCTACTAGTTCAAAAGAAAAGGACAAAAAGGGCCAATCAAAGTGCAGTTATTGCAACTATGGGTACCATCCAAAATCATCATGCATGAAGAAGACCATTGATCTCATGGCTCAAACACATCAACAACATAATCTTGGTAGCCTTATCCCTAAGAGTGCCAAGAAGAAGCAGGAAGAAAAAGCACCTAAAAAAAGAAACAATGCTCATGCATTGATTGCTATTCATTCTTCTTCAGATGCATGGATCATAGACTCTGGAGCTTCACACCACATGGCAGCCACCAAAGATGCTCTTTCTTCTTTGAAACCATATTCTAGTTCTCTTATTCTCATGGGAGACAGTTCTCCTATAGAGGCAACTGGAATAGGGAGGGTAGAGGTTGGAATTGGATGTTTTGAGAATGTCTTACATATTCCAAAGATTTCTATAAATCTTCTTTCTGTGTATCAAATGACACATACTGGAACCAGTAAGAGAGTTGAATTCACCACTGATTTGGCGACCATATTTGACATGCAAGACAATTCCAAAATTATTGTTGGTAAGGCAAATCATCAATCTCATGTGTACACTTTTTCTTATTTTGTTGCTAAATCAGATTCTACTTTACTTCTAACACATGCAAATGATGAAAGTATAATTTGGCATGAAAGATTTGGTCATTGAAATTTTAGATACATGCAACAACTTAACAAATACGGAATGGTTAAAGGCTTGCCAGCCATAGACTTTTCTGATGGAATTTGTCAAGGATGTGCTCTTGGAAAACATCTGAAGGAAAAGTTTCCAAAGGGGAATGCATGGAGAGCCTCTTCTCCTTTAGAGCTTGTTCATAGTGATCTTATGGGTCCATTTCCTAAACCTTCCATGAGCAAATCCAGATATGTGCTAACATTCATTGATGATTGCACAAGATACACATGGGTGTATTTTCTCAAATTCAAATATGAGGTGTTAGAGAATCTCAAGATTTTAAAAGCCCATGCAGAGAAGCAATCTGGGAAAATGATCAAGATCCTATGCACAGATAATGGAGGGGAGTATGTCAACAATGATGTCCAACATCTTTGTGATGAAGCAGGAATACAATTGTAGAACACAGTTCCATACACTCCATAGCAAAATGGGGTAGCTGAGAGGAAGAACCAATCTTTGAAAGAGATGGCTAGCAACATGTTTCATGCTAGGTCCCTTCCCTCTAAATTGTGGGCTAAATCAATCAACTGTGCTTCATACATACAAAATAGATCTTTTCATAAATTTGTCACAGGATAAACACCTTTTCAAACATGGAGAGGGATTCAACCAGAAGTCACATATTTCTGCATCTTTGGATCCCATGCTTGGGTAGGCATTCCTATAGATAAGAGGAAGTATTTGGAGCCTCAAAGCAAAGAATGCATCTTTGTTGGATATCCAGATGGTGTAAAGGGATAAAAACTACTAGATCTTTCCATAGAAAAACTCTTCATTGAGAGGAGTGTCTACTTTGATGAAAGTCTTCCACATGCATGTCAAGAACAACATGTCACCACCTCTATGCTTCCTCCTCTTATAGATCTTAGAGATACATACAATCATTCTAATCTTATTTTAGATATTTATAAATCTGATTTAGAGGAACATGAGCATGCATATGCTGATCCAAAACCAATCCTTGATTTGGATTCTAGTGATAATTCAGTATCCCATGTGAAAAATCAAAGAACAAAGAGCTTAGTTGATATATATGAAGTTGCTCATACACTGTCAGCTACTGATTCCACCATTTTGATGCATGCCTATGTGGTTCTAGCATCTGACCCTCAGACTTATGCAGAATCTATAGGGAATCCTCTTTGGGAAGCATCCATGGATGAGGAATATGAATCCCTAATTGCAAACCAAAATTGAGATTTGGTTCCACTTCCTTCCAATCACAAGCTTGTCAGATGTGAATGGGTCTATAGGACAAAGAAATCAGCAAATGGACATGTGAGTAGATACAAATCACAGTTGGTTGCCAAAGGTTTTCAACAAGTTCATGGCATTGACTATGATGAGACTTTTGCTCCAGTAGAAAAAATGGACTTCATTTGATTGGCTCTTGCCATTACAACATCAAGAAGGTGG
>JARHVA010004874.1:990000-1010000 GCA_037957365.1 Torreya grandis
ATAGGAGAGATAACATAGTAACAACATGTAAGTAAAAAGTGGGTAGGCGATTTGAACAGAGTAGAGCTACAAAGAAGAGTAGAGTAGTCCATAGAAAAGATGAGAGAGTAGCATAATAGAGGAAAATAGATCAGCAACACCAAGATATATGTATTTTGTCAAAAATAGTCAAAGAGAACAAAGAAAGTTCCTTTTGAGGTCATTTGTGAGTTATATTTATGCAACTGTAGTTGTGTTTTGTATAGTGATTTTTTTATATTTAAATAAATGCAATTTTAGTGTTTATTCCTTCATTATCTCCCTCTTCTATTTAAATTTTTGTTATCTATTTGCTTCACACCTGGGCCTTTCATTTGGAATAATTTTCCTACATTTTATTTTGTTATAATCTCTTCCTTCAGAGCCTTTAGTGCTGCAGCATTTTCTAACAATTGGTATCAAAACAACTAGGGTGTAAATATTGACAAACTGAAACTGATTTATTATTATTGATCAATGTAGAAGAGTACAATATAAATATATACACAATGAAATACTAAAAATAAATAAATGGACTTATAGGAAGGGAGGAGTAAAGGAGTCTAGAACAGGGTCAAACATTCTAAAAATAATGTGATAATTATTGTAATATTCGCTATGTTATACCATCATTCCCCCCTTATTCGACTATTTGTACAAATGTACCCCCTAAATAACTCAAATTTCACATTTTGTAGGGATTTGGTGTGTGTATCAGATAACTATGCATTTTTTGGGTAGTACTAGAGTTGGATGTGGTGGTTAAAGACTTGCTCTCAAATGTAGTGACATTCAACCTCAATGTGCTTAGTTATTTCATGAAGAATAACATTCTTCACAAGCTTCAACACACCCTAATTATCATAATGAATGATAGGTGGCTTTTTTTACTAAAGCCCATATCAATTAGAATGTGACGTAACCATATTGCCTCACACAAACATCCATGTGTGGCATGATACTCTGACTCAATGGATGAGAGAGAGACAAAACTTTACTTCTTACTAATCTATGAGACTGGTCCAAATTTGAGGTGAAATATGTAACCTGATAATGATTTTTTATCATCTAAAAATCTGACATAGTCTGAGTCAGTGTATCCCTACAAGAAGAACTGAGTATTCTTAGTGTATTTTAGAACATACTCAATAGTACCTCAAACATATCTCAAAACATGCATTGTTGCAACCCAATGACATTTCTTTGGTTCCTTGATAAATCTAAAAAGACAGCTCACAACAAAATATATGTCTGGTCTAGTGTAGGTCAAGTAGATGAGACTCCAAATGAGATGTCTATAGAGAGTTATATCCACTCAAGGTGAGTCCCATAATTTAGAGAATAAAAAAAATTATCCATTAGTGTTGAAAGATATTTACATTCTAATGTTGTATACTTTTCTAGGAGTGTTTTGGCATATTTTATCTAGGAGATAAAAATGTGATTCTATTTCTATCATATCTCCATGCCGAGACAAATTTTAGTAGCACCAAATCAATCATGTCAAAGAATATTTTGAAGTTTTTTTTCATAATATCAACCTAATCTTCTGAACTTACAATGATCACAATATCATCCACATATAAAATAAGAATGGAAATTTCTATCCCTACCTTCTTTATGTACAAGCTAGAATCCGAGGGGATATGAGTAGAACCATCCTGCAAAAGGTGATCATCTATCTTAATGTACCATGCCCAAGGAGCTTGTTTCAGTCCATACATTGATTTGATGATATGACATACCTTTTTAAGATGATTTTTATCTATAAAATCTAGCTATTGGGTCATGTATACTTCTTATTTTAGATCACAATTTATGAAATCACTCTTAACATTCATATGTTGAAGTTTACATCCATTCTATGCTACCAGTGTACAAACAACTTTGATTGTCTTGATCTTCATAGTGGGTGCAAAGGTATCTTCATAATCAATGCCCTTTTTATGAGCATTACCTTTGATACAAGTCATGTTTTTTGTTTTTCAATGGATCCATCTACCTTATATTTAGTTTTGAAAACCCATTTTCATCCTATGGGTTTCTTTCCTATAGGCAGATCAATAAGTTCCCAAGTCTAATTCTACATGAGTGAGTCATACTCAGCATCCATTACTTTCTTCCACTGTGGTTGACTTAGTGCTTCTCAAATATTATTAGGTTTGGAGCTATCAACTACTATACTCATTAGTGCAAACTTCACCTCATTTCTTGTCTGACTCCTCATTCTGACTCTAGATGAAGTATGGGAGTCTTTGTTGGTGATTTATACCTTATTTGGATGGGAACTCTACTGCTGATGTGAAAAAACACTTTATTGATGTGTAAAACTATCTGATAGATGTTATAATTATATAACATAAACATACAACTCTCTTATCATCTCATCTTTTCTTTGAGAAGTTTGCTCATCATATGACTCAGGGAGTAATTGGTGAGAGGTGGTTGGCGTTGATTCTTGTTTTTTTGTCACCAAGTCAAAAGATGACTCTTCAAAAATTACATCTTTACTTTCATAGATTTTCTTCATCTCAAGATCCTTGAGATGTTATGATTTTGAGGTATTGTTATAGCCCAATAGGATGCACATGAGTGGTTTTGACTTGAGTTTCTTCATCTTTTAAGTTGGGACATGCATATATGTTATGCAATCAAACACTCATAGATGAGAAATTGATGGATTTTTACCACTCCATACCTCTTCTAGAATTTTGTCCTTTATTATATTTGTTTTTGCCCTCTTGAGAAGATAAACAACTATTTAGATTACTTCTTCCCAATATAATTTCTCCAGCTTTGTTGTTAACAATATGCAATGATCCAGTTCCATCACTATGTGAATTTTTTACTCAATAACGCCATTCTATTGGGGCATGTATGGAGTCATCAAATTACATTTGATGCCTTATTGTTTAAGTAATTCCAAGAATTTATTTGAAATGAATTACCCCCTTGATCTGAGCAGAGGTGAAGAATAGGTTATCTAGTATCCTTCACAACGTGTTGATAGAAGACCTAAAAATGATGAAGGGTATCACAATTATTTTTTATGAAAAACACTCATCTTCTGAGAGTACTCATCCATGAATAGTTGGAAGTACTTGTATCCCAAAAATGAAGTAGGTAACAGACCATTCAGATCAATATGATCAACCTCCAAATTTTTCTTGGCATGAAATGAACTTGCCTTAAATGGATCCCTATGTTGTTTAATTACAAGATATCTAGGGAAAACATGTAAGGAATTGGACAACTTTGGAAGTGTGTGTACCATCCTTTTAAACTTAGTTGGTACAAGATCCAATAGATAGGTGACCATAACTATAGTGCCAAAGGGTAGTAAATTCTACCATAGAGGCAAATAGATCTACTACAGAAGATGAAACAACATCTAAAGCAAATAATTTATCTTTAAAATAATCTCTAGCAAGAACCATACCTTTCCATGAGATCAACCATGTTTTGATGACATTATCAAAAATAAACTCCACCTTTAAAAGATGATTCAAATGATGATTGACTGATAAGAGGTTGGATGTCAAACCTACAACATATAATACCTTTGAGAGTGTACATTTTTGTGTTCTAAGAGGAATGGTGACTTTTCCTATTCCTTCTACAATATACTCTTTATCATCAATGATCATAACCTGATCTTCAATGGGTTGGCCTATTAGTAAATAAAATAACTTTTTATCACGTTACATGTGTTTAGTGGCACCTGAATTTATCAATCAAATATTCCTTATAGGCTACAAGGTCTAGGAGACGAGCACTAAGTTCTTGTCTTCTTTAGGCATCTCTTCTTTAGATCCATCATCTTGTTGAGATACAAGATGTCCCATCTACTTCTACCAACAAGGATGTCCTTTCATTTTATAAGAATCATCATACCCTAATGTTCTTTATTTATTAGAAGACCCTTGTTTCAGGCCATTATACTAGTAGTTATCCATGTCATGAGTGTTGGGTCGATAGATGTGACACCACCTCATTAAATTTTGTGATTTATGATGTCAAAATAGTTGATGATTATATTTCTATGGTTGTTTCTCTATAGGACCCTTGTAATACTTCTGACCTCACTACTACTTCAAGATAAGAGCTTTGTCTTCAAAGTCATCTTGGATTGAGTTGATGTCTTCTTCTTGATATAATAGATTCATAAGTTCTTGGTATGACACTATCTATTTGGAGAGATTTAGTGTCATGATAAATACTCTGAATTGGGAAAGGAGTGACCTCAAAGTGATTTAGATCAAGATTTCACCATCTCCAATCTCATTGAGTGCTAACAACTTTGTTCATAGCTCAACCACTTGACATAAGAATTCCTCAACTTTCTCATCAGACTCCATCGAGAGTGTATGAAGTCTCAATTATAGATGGAGGACCTTATTCTTACTTTTTGACTCATAGATGGTTGTTAATTTATCCCATACTATCTTTTTTTTACTAACATCCTTGACATGCAGCTACACATCATCAGTGATGATTAATATACTCATCATCAAGGCTTTATCATTAGTCATTTCATATTTCATGAATGCATTAGGATTAGTAGGAACTCACACCATCCCTATCACAATGCCCCATAGTCCTTCAAACTGAAGAGTGGTGTGTATGTTTATCCTCCAAGTGGTATAGTTTGACCCTTTGAGAATTTGGGTCTCTGATATAAATAATTATAGAGTAGACATTGTAAAGAACAAATTTTTATTTTATTTATTTGGAAGATAATTACAAGTTCTTTTTACTCACTGGTGGGAAATTTAGGCTTGGAGATGAGCTCGATAATTACATGTTGAGAGATGGGGATGCTTCCTAGGGTGTTCAACCTCATCTTCACAATCTGTATCATATTTGACTTGAGTTGTAATCATATTCTATTTACTTGGAAGTGTACATCTAATAAAAAGGATTTCAAAAGTTCTTTGTAGATTAGCTCATCAAACTAAAGGTTGCTATATTTACAGAGGGATTCTAGCAAGGCAAAGTAGAAACCAAAGCTTTATTGAGCATCATGATGGTTTTCCATAGCCTCCAACTCTCCTTAGTGGCTTTCATTACTATCCTTCACACTGGACATACATGACGGTCTCCACATAATTTGTTTTAGCTTCACAGGATGTTTTTATCACTTTGTCCTCTTGGCATTGTTCTTGCTCTTGATAACCTATCCTCTTTGTCCCAAAAAATGGTTGGATCATAAATCTCCAAGAATATTTTCTTATTGTGTTATAAGTGAAACCAATGGATAGTCGATGCACATGATAAATTGGTCAAGAAGAACTAAAGGAAAATTTGGTTGGGGGGATCTTCTCGATGCCTCACATGGAAAAAGTAAAGGACTATTTTTTTATAAAATGGTTGAATAAAAATTTGATACATAAGTATTTGCATGGCTATAATAATATAACAACACCATTACCCTAGGATTACATGACCTTTTGCTCCTTTAAACTCTGACTTGTGTAATGGTGTTTGAGACTATGATAACATTAACCACCTTTAGAGACGATGTCCTTTATTCAAGACTATGTGTAACACAATCATATTATATATGATGGGTTTCTCCTGCTTAACATTTGGCTACATATAATATCCACTCATTAAAAAAGTGAACGTATTCCTAAAATCAATAGGGATTAACAAACTGATACTCTAAAATCCTTATGGAACCCACTCACATCGTAATAGGATCCAACACTAACTCTATACAACATTGGTTGGATCTTCCATTATTCATCATATGCACCATAGTTTACCTCCTCTTATTAAATAATTTAGAATATGGCGAGAAAGGAATATATTTTTTTATTTGACTAACCTCCTTGTAACTTATTTTCAATCAATCTTCAAAGGGTTAGCATATATATTTGTTAGGGGAGCCTAGGAAAATTACATCTTATACTACTAAAACTTTAAACTTTTATGGTTCTAAGTCATCCTCATTGGATTGTTCATTTCTCGTGAATAGATGACTCAAAAGTGAATCTTTTTTCCAAGTGGCATCCTTCTTAATTTTTATACTGCTTTAATATTTGGTTAAATGGCCCATCTCATAATAATTATGACATTAGAAATTTAGGCCTTTATAGTCAGGTGGTTGGGTCCAAGAACAGTTAACAACTTTTAGCTCAAGTTTATTAGGTAGTTATTTGGAGGAGTGAATATTGATTAAGATTTTAGCGTATGTAACATGAGAAAATTAGGAAGAGGCAAAGTCAACTCTTTGAAATTCACCTATGTTATTCCCTATAGATTTAAGATATACTTTTGACCAAAATTGAAGTGGGAGGTGTGGAAGATGGACCCAAATGGCTGTGATAATAAAGGGTTCAATGAGTGGGTTGAAGTTAGGGAACCAAGGTTTCATCACTAATGGATGATTTCAAAAATCTTACTCCTATATTGGATTTCTTCCAAATCATCAATGCAAGAAAAAACCACAATGAAAAATATTTTAGCATTCGGTTAAATGTCTACCCTACCTTTCATAAATAATAGACATTGTTCAGAAATCCAAGCAAGGAGGTCTGAGAGTTGAAACCAAAGATCAACAAATTAGTAAATTAGACCCCTAGAGTAGAACTATTCTTCCCCTTCAACCACTTATTGGATTTATTCATCATTGAACAACATAGAGTTGAATTAGTAGGGATGAATGGCTTTAGAGTAGATCTGCGTGTTAGTCAGAAAACCACCTCTGAAAAATTCTTTATAGTATACCATTTCCAAGAGGTAGAGTACTCCCATGACGATCCCCTACCACCTGGTTTCTATTTTTAGCTAAGTATTGCAGGGCCATACTAGATGCAACCCCCTCCACATCTACACCATGTAGGCAGGGTAAAGATGGTTCACAGAGTTGCGATCCTCTTTGGACAATGCCATGACTTTGTCGGGACTACAATCCCTTGGTCACTTCTTATAGAGCACTTCCATCATTTTTCTCTTCAAGAATCAAAGTGAAAGCATTTACCTTAAACACAAAACCCTACATGATATGCCCCAAACCTTGGATCAACTCTCATGATTTTCAAACTAGCCATAATGGGAAAGAGGAGCAAGCAAACACAACCCATTATAACCTAAGCTAACATGAATACTTTAGACCAAAGTCTTGATTACATAATGATTTCAAAATACATTCAAAATAGTGTTCTAGACTATGTTTTAAAATTTATGATTTAAAAAAAAAGTTTGTTGATAAAACTTTATAGATGTACATTCTAATTAATAAAAAAATAATAAGTATGCATTTTTTTTTAATATGTAATTATGTAACACTAATGAACTTGCTCATATTGGCCTTTTACAAACACCTAGATGATATTACTAGTTCATATTACAATGAAACATGAATTAATAAGTCGCTGCCAATGCTGGAAATGTGAGTTTACCTTTCATTTCACAGCAATTTTATAAAATACAAAAATTATCGAAAACTACGTTACAAATTGACAGACCCTTTAATCTTGGGGATGAAGCTGACTCCATAATCTATGGGCCGCCTTTTTGGACCTGCGATTACAGCGAATGGACAGAAATTTCTGTTATATGGTACTGTGGTCTAAATCTGCAGAAAGTTCTAGGCCTGTTAAAGACCCATTCAAAGAGCTGATGAGGCATTTATCGAAGAAATTTTGTACCAATTATATTGACTAATTTGTGTTGTCACGACTAAGGGATGTTAGTGTATTTTAAAATCATGTTGTGGCATTCAAACTTTAGACCCACATTAGTGACTTCACGGCTTTGGTTATACTTTTTCTGCATTTGAATGAACCCTTAGACTCATGCCGAAAATTCTTTGACAGAGACTAATGTTTGCGTCGTTAACATTTATCCTGAATTACTTAAATGCCAAACATCAATTCATATGTATTTTTATTATTTTCCGTCTGTCCATTTCTTTGTCATCTTCGTAGAGGAGTAAAAACACGTGAACATAAGTCAAGAGTTATATCTGATGGTACCCAACCCTCACGAACACAGCAAAAATAAAAAATAAAAAATAATTATTTTAATTGCATTCGCCATCTCCTCCTTTCAGTATATAGTACCAGACGCATTTTGCTTTAAAACACCATTGACATAATTAGAGTGATAGAACAGGCTAAAAAGCAGCAGATATGGGACGCGCTTCTTATTGGGATAACAAGGGAGTGAAAAAGGGTCCATGGAGTTTAGACGAGGATGAGTTACTCATTAAATATATAAATACGCACGGCCATGTTAATTGGCATCAGCTTCCTAAGCGGGCAGGTAGGATCTTCAATTATTTCCTTAAAATGACCAGAATGAATATTTCATTTTATCCGTTATTTCTCTATTAGTAATTGGGATTTACAACTGCAATTATTAAATACATACTACCAATAGATACACGATTGAAAGGCATATATTTATTAACATTTAGATTTATTATTGTTATTTTAAAACAACTAATACTATATACCATAAATATTTTATGTAATATTATTTTCTTTTAAATTTATAATTTATATTTTAAAATATTATTAATTAATATTGTAAGTTGTATTATTTTTATAGAGATCATCAATGATTTGTAAGATGTTTGGAATTATATTATTCAGAAACTGAAACAGATGTTGTCACTGATTTTGTTGTATAATGTATCATTATAATTGTTTATTATTTTTCTTATAATAAATATCCTAATTCTTATCTTTTTAGATATTTTAATTCTTTTTCTTTTTCTTTTTGTTATTATATTGATTTTACATATTTGAAATACATTATATTTAAATGTTTTCCTTGTTATTGAAATGCTCCTTTATATATATTAGAAAATTTATTCTATAAAAAAATAAATATAATAAATTAGAGAGTAGTCATTCATATAAAGATAGAAGTGAATGAGAAATAAAACTCTATGTTATATTTTTATATTAGAATAAACATTTTTATTATGATTAACCTGATTTTAGAGTTAGATTTATTGAGAGTATGGTATGTTAAAAATAAATTTTCTAATTTGTTGGTACGATATTATATATATATATATATATATATATATATATATATATATATATATATATATATATATATATATATATATATTCAAAATATTTTTAAAATATAATATTTAATTTTTTTAATAATATTATTTAGAAATAGTTTTTTAGATATTTATTTGAATATTCAAAATAATGATGTTGGAAAAATATATTTAATTAATAAAATTATTATTTTTATATTTTTTAAAATACTTTAATAGCTTATTATTAAAAATTATTTAATAATTTTATATTTCATCATTAAAATTTAAAAAAACATATAATTTAAAATTTTAATAAAATTTATAATTTATAATATTCAATATTGAAACATAATTTTTTTGTTTCTAATACAACTTCTATATAATTACTTATATTTATACTTCATATAAAAAATATGTATAGTGAAAAATAACTTTTTTCAATCATTAATTTTCTGTGATATATATATATATATATATATATATATATATATATATATATATATATATATATATATATATATATATATATATATATATTCTAGACCTCATTATATATAAGTTAAGATTTCACAATACATCAATTTAAAAAAATAGAAAAATTTAAAATATATTTTTTTAATTTATTTTTAATAAATATTATATTTCAACTTTTTTACATATTTTTCAAGATTAAAATAGACTTTTAATCTATTTATAATTCTCTTCATTACAATTTTAATTAAAATAACATTAAATTCAATACTTCTATAATTTTAAATTAAATTTCAAAAAAAATTATTATCTGATTTTTATTTCTAATCACTTTACTTTTCTTCAATTCTTTTCTAATAAAAATAAAACAAAATAAATTTATTTATTTTGATCATTTATTTTTTCAATATAATAACTCTTCTAAAAGTAATTGCTTAAACTACATTTTTTGACCTTATATTTTAAATCTTATTAGTGAACCCATTTTCACGAAAACAATGGTAGACTGGATAAATGCTTGAAATCTTAACAACCATATTATATTTTATTTAATTAAATGTTAACCGATATGTATTTAATTTTTATAATATAATTAAAAGAAATGAATCACTAATTTTGCAAGAAAATCAATAAGAAACCAATATTTTTAATTAATTAAAGTATATTTTTTGTGCACATTAATGCTTTTTTGGAAAATATGAACCATTTTATCAAATGATTGTGATTTGATCCTAGTCCCAACTAACTAACCAACATGGCACCTGACAGAGATATATAAAGAAAAAGAATAACAGAAAATAAAGTACACATTTTCAAATTGCTACAGCAATCATAAAAAAAGAATTCTTTAATCTTCTTAATTTCTATATTTGAAAACTGCGACCAAGGGTTACATTAAATAGAATGAAAAAAAAAACTTGACTGAACTATTCTAAAACTGCTTAAATGAATTAAATGTTAACTGCTATTGTGCATGCGGACTGAGGCACTGAGATAGCATGCAGACTGCGTGCATGATGTGCATGAGGGGGGTTGTTACAAGAAGTGAAAATTAATCAACAATTTTTAACACTCCCCCTTAATCTCTACCACTAACTACTTCAACATTTACAATGCCTAAGTTTTGTCTTAGATAATCAAAGGTCTCCTTTGCTAATGCCTTTGTGAATATATCTGTCAATTGGTCTTCAGATCTGCAGAAATCCAAATGGATTTCTCCATTGTTCACTAACTCTCTGATAAAATGAAATCTTGTATCAATGTGCTTGCTCCTCTTGTGAAAAACATGATTTTGATAATGCAATTATTGATTTGTTGTCACAAAGGATTGGTGTTGACTCCTTCTGTGCTTGTAATAAATATTTCAATACTCTTCTCATCCAAGTTACTTGACATGCTGATGATGTGGCTACTATATACTCTTCTTCAGCTGATGAAAGTGTCACTATAGGTTACTTTTTGGATGCCCATGTGACCACATCTGTTCCAAAAATAAAGGCATGTCTAGAAGTACTCTTCCTGTCATCAATGCTACCTGCAAAATCACTATCAGTATAACCAATCAAACCAAAATCATTAGTTGTGGAATATAAAATTCCATATTTTTTTGTTCCTGCCACATATCTCAATATCCTCTTCCTAACTTGCCAATGTGAGTCTTTTGGTGACTCCATGAATCTAGAGATTAAACTGACCCCATATATGATATCTGGTCTTGTAGCTGTAAGATACATCAAACTACCAACTAGTCTTTTGAATGTTGTAGAATCAACATTAAACCCTTTGTCTTCTTTGCTAATTTTGGTACCTGTAGCAACTGGTCTAGGTGCTGATTTATAATTCAACATCTTAAACCTCCTTAACACATCCTTTAAATATTTAGTTTGACAAATAAAAATTCCCTTCTCTAAATGTACAAATTCTATGCCCAAAAAGTACTTCATTAATCCCAAATATGTCATTTCAAATTCTTTCTTCATTGCTGATTTAAATGTGTCTATAGACAAATTTCCAGTGAAAATTAAATCATCAACATAAAAACACACAATCAAAATCTGACATTTTTTGTTGATTTTTGTGTATAATGTAGGCTCACTATTACTTTTGTTGAATCCATTGTTTGACATGTATGAATCAATCCTACTATACCATGCTCTTGGTGCTTGCTTGAGACCATAGAGGGCCTTCTTCAATTTGTAGACTTTTTCTTCATGTCCATGCACTTCATAACCCACTGGTTGTTTCGCATACACTTCTTCATCTAGGAAACCATTCAAGAAAGTTGATTTGACATCCATTTGATATACATACCAATTATTTTGTGTAGCTATTGCTAAAACCATTCTAATAGTATCAAGTCTAGCAACTGGAGCAAATGTTTCATTATAATCAATTCCATGTTCTTATGCAAAACATTTTGCTACTAACCTTTCCTTGTGCTTTTCAACATTTCTTTCTGCATCAAATTTGGTCTTATAAACCGATTTGACTCATATGCAATCCTTACCTTCAGGTAGATTAATTAGACCTCATGTTTGGTTTCTTTCAATGACATTCATCTCTTCATCCATTGCTTTTATCCAATGTTCCTCATTAACTGCTTCTTCATAATACATAGGATCATGAGAGAAAAGAGCAAAATTTGAATATAAATCTAGCTTCTCTTCTTCTTGTTTATAAATCTCATTCAAGTTTCTCATTTTTTTACCTTTAAATCTTGATCTTAAAGTGGCAAGAGTTGGATCTGATTCATCACTTACTTGTGAATTTGGAGTAGGATGGCATGCATGACCAGATGATTCACCTTTTGCTAAGCTCCTAGGTGTTCTTATTGAAGTGCTTGTTCTTGCTTGTGGAGAGGATTGATCATCTTGCAAATTTTGTTCTTCAGATTCTTCTTCATTTTGAGAAATTGGTGCTCCAATTGTGATGGTTTTATCAATGCTTCCATCCCATGCTTCTTCATCCTAAATTCCACATCTCTGCTAATAATTATTTTCTTTGAAATGGGGTTATACAAATTATAAGCCTTTGATTCTTCACTATAGCCAATAAAAATGCATTTCTCACCTCTATCATCTAGTTTTCTTCTCAATTTAGATGGTATAAGAGAATATGCAATACAACCAAAAATTCTAAAATGATGTACACTACGCTTCTTACCACTCCAAGCTTCTTGTGGAATTCAATCTCTGACACTCTTTGTTGGGCTTCTATTCAAAATATATATTGCACATGCTACTACTTCTGCCCAATATTCATTTGACAAATGTTTGGCCTTCAACATGCTTCTAGCCATCTCCATGATTGTTATATTCTTTCTTTCTGCTACATCATTCTGTTGTGGTGTGTACCTAGTAGTCAGTTGTATTTTAATGCCATGATATCTGCAAAAATATTGAAATTCATTAGATATATATTCACCTCCTCTATCTGATCTAAGTACCTCGATGTAAAGGCCACTCTGCTTTTCAACCATAGCCTTGAATTTTTTAAATTTTTCAAAGGCTTCAAACTTATTTTTGAGAAAATATATCCAAGTCTTTCTGCTAAAGTCATCAATGAAGGTTAGAAAAAAAGAACTACCTCCAAATGATGGAATTTGCATTGGTCCACATAAATCACTATGGACTAGCTCCAATATTACCATTGCTCTATATGAGGCTCCTACTGGAAAGCTCTCTCTATGTTGTTTTGCTAGAATGCAACTTTCACATGAACTTCTTGGTTGTTCTATTGGTGGTAATCCCTTCACCATATTTTTTTTTGGTAACAAATTCAAACCTCCAAAATGTAAATGTCCATACCTTAAATGCCATAGCCATGATTGGTATAGATGCATGGTTTTGAATTGGGCTTCCTCTTCTCCTTGGATGCACTGAATTCGAAGAGGGAACATCCGATTCTTGGTCATTTCCACTTTTCCTATGAACCTGTCATTTGAAAATTTATCTAGTATTGTGCAAACATTATCCATAAAAGATACTCTTTAACCTTTCTGTACTAATTGTCCAACACTCATAAGATTATGCTTTAGTCCAAGTACAAAATGAATATCAGGAATAAATCTTCTTTCACCATTTTTTGCCAAAACATTTATTACTCCTTTACCCATTACATCCACTTTGTTATCATTTCCTAATTTCACTTCAGATTTTATGGAATCATCAAGACTAGCAAAGAATTATTTATTCCCTGTCATATGGTTACTGCATCCACTATCTAAGAATCAAATATCTCTAGCATTTTCTTGAGCAACATGACAAGTGAGAAATAAGCTTCCAGAATTAGAACTAGATTCATTTGTGTAATTAGCATTCTGCTTGTCCACATCTCCTTGTTTCTTTCTCCATTCACTTGCATAATGTCCATATTTTTTGCAGTAATAACATTGAATGTTAGATTTATCAAACCTTTGTGAATTTTGCTGAAAGTGATTGTTGCCATGTCCTCTATTGTTGTAGTTTTGATTATTATTTTCACCTTGATCTAGATTGTTCCTTCCATTTCTGCCTCTGCCTCTTCCTCTGAAGTTTGACCTTCATCTTCCTCTTCCAAATGATACCTGAGACTTGAAAGCATTCTCAAAAGAAGTATTTTTATTCATATTCATTCTAGATTCATGTGTTAACAAAGATTCCATTAATTGATCTACTGATAACTGTTCCAAATCCTTGGTTTCCTGAATAGCTACAACTATTGCATCAAATTTGCTTGGTAAACTCCTGAATATTTTTTCTATGATCTTCTGATCTGTTATTGTTTCTCCATTAGATCTAATTTGATTCACAATATTCAATACTTGACCCATAAATTGGTCTATAGACTCTGAATCATTCATTTGCAAATTTTTAAAAATTTTCCTAAGAGATTGCAATATAGCTATTTTCACCTTTGTATTACCTTTATATGTGGTCTCTAAAATTTTTCATGCTGACTTGGATCTCTTTGCTGCTACAACTATAGAAAAAATAGATTCATCTATTGCCTATTGGATTAGGAATAGAGTTTTTGCATCCTTCTTCTTGTTCTCTTTAAGCTCTTCCTTTTGTGCTCGAGTTAATCCCTGATGGGCAGTCTCATCCTGTGGTTATACAAAACCATTCCCTACCAAAACCCAAACATCTTGTGAGCAAAACAATGTTCTCATTTTAAATGCCCAAAAATCGTAATTCTTACCATTGAAAACGGGAATCTGGAGCTGAGAAATGTTGTTGTTTGTTGCCATGTCTCAAGACTTGCAGGATTTCGCTGCTGCTATAGTCTTTCTCCTCCCTGGATCTTGTTTCCAGCTATAAGAAAAAAAATCTAAGTTTGTCTTATTCTCTCATGCATTCAACTACTTTGTTCACGGACTGCTCGACCTCCTTCTGTTCAAGATCTGCGATTTGTTTTATCTACTGGCTGCTTGTTGGCAGCGACCTGATGCTGGTGCTACGTCCTCTCTTTTACTGCGCTTCTTGGCTGATACTATGAGCAATTTGTGGCGGCGACTGCTCTCCAGCTGTATTAGCTTCTACCTGTTGCGCTTAACCTGCACTCTGATACCAATTTGAGAGAGATATAAAAAAAAAAAAGAATAACAGAAAATAAAGTACGCGTTTTCAGATTGCTACAGCAATCATAAAAAAAGAATTCTTTTAATCTTCTTGATTTCTGTATTTGAAAACTACGACCAAGGGTTACATTAAATAGAATGAAAAAAAAAAAAAAAAAAATCTTGACTGAACTAATCTAAAACTGCTTGAATGAACTAAACGTTAACTTCTATTGTGCATGCTGACTGAGGAGCTGAGACAGCATGCAGACTGCGTGCATGATGTGCATGAGGGGGGGCGTTACAAGAAGTGGAAATTAATCAACAGTTTCTAACAGCACCGCTGGTTTATTCTACACATTAATGCTTTTAAAGAAAATCTGACCAATTTTTTGGGATCGTTGTGATACGGTGTTTATAGCTGTAATTATTTTTTAAATGTGTATTTAAACTAAGCGTAAACGTTGTTGTAATTTTAATGATACAGGATTACTGAGATGTGGCAACAGTTGCAGGCTTCGGTGGGTGAACTATTTGCGACCAGATTTAAAGCGAGAAAAATTTTCAATTGAAGAGGATAAAACGATATTCCGCCTCCATTATATGTTTGGAAACAAGTAATTTGAATAAATATATTTTCTTTCATATTAGATTACTATTTTTTGCAAAATTTTATTAGTCTTTTAAGTTCAAGATAATCTTAAAAGTGGTCCATACGAAAGACATTTTTATTCACATACTCACGGTGTGTAAAACATTTTGGTCTGGATATATCTTTTTTAGGTGGTCTGAAATAGCTAAACAATTGCCAGGAAGGACAGACAACGATATAAAAAATCGCTGGAACAATCGTCTAAAGAGAAGACAGCTGGAGAGGGTGAAAGAAAACATGACAAAGATCCTTTCTGCTTCTCCATTATCTTCAAACATTGCTTCTCTTGAGGCGGAAGCAAGAATCGGCAGACAGTGTGTGAACCTTGTTGCAAATAGAAATATTAACCTAGACCTTGATCAGGTAAAGTTTTCATACCAATTCTCTGAGCCACCAGAAACAACCAGTTCTCTGGTATCGTTTTTATTTGCACAACAACAACAGCTACAGGCATATAATGCACAAACTTATATAGACGAGCAATTTATACAAGAAGATCAACTGAGCGCATCTTCAGAAAACTTTAAGACTGAGATGTTTAATATGTTATTTCGGACAGAATACAATTCTAAATCACTTTACGCTTTGGAGTCAAGTAATTACAGCGGGCCTCTTAAAGCAGCACCACAGAATTCTTTTTCTCCTATGGTACACACCAACTGCTGTGGAGCGTCACTCCCACCAGAGGCCTCCGTGGATTTTATGGAATTTTCCAATATCTCGAAGGAATTCGATGGAACTGCAACGTGCATAGGCTTCATGAATACCGAAGACGACAATGATTACTGGAGAAACATACTAAATTTAGTGGACAATAACTTTACAGAAATTGAAGATATCATTGCACGACAATAATACCATAATTTCGTTTTAGTTGATATATTTCCATTTTGACAATAAGATATTTTCCAATTGGGAACTGTAAATTCATTACATTGTCGATTAGTTGTACTTTAATTTACACGTAATAATTGATTCCACCGCTATGAATGGTGATACTTTAATGAATTGGTGGTTTTGTCATTGAGTATATATAATATTTGATCAAGGATTATGGTGTAATTTTCACATAAAAACGAACAATGTGTTTGTGCGCATTGTTTTTACATACATCGATTAATAGTAGGTGTTAGAGTTTTCTCTTATGTAACACTCAAACATTGTTTAGATGGTGGTTGTGTTTTACCAAAATATGTTTTATTGCTTCACATAAGAATAGAAACATAAACAATGCTTGAATAACGGCAGATCTCAGTCTTACAATAACTCATAACTCATAACACATCACATAGCACGAAGAACACAACGGACCATAATTTGAGAATTTTCTTATTATTAATCAGAATCGAAGTGCATTTGAGATTAAAAAATTGTATAGAAATTTTGTTGATTCACCCTATAGGGTTTGTTGGAAAATGTGGCCGTAGCCACGTAGGTACTCTAGCCTACCGACACCATCAAATACACAGAAGCCCAAATCCACAACCAGCTTTGCTGTCAACCAATCTCCAGCTCTCTTTCAACCATCACATTTCGGTGACTTTGCAACATATTTAATTATTGCATATCCTATCTAATAGATCCGTTTTTTAATGTATTTAATGTTGTTTGGTGGGACTTATCCATGCTCAAAGACTTCGTGACTTTTCAAGGATATCTAGATCCTTCTGAGGAATATTATAAATATATGTATCTGCTATGTTTTATGTATGCACAGAAGTGTATCTCAACTGAAGTTGGTAGGATCAATGAGCCTCAGAACGGCCATTGAATCTAGTTGTGAAGGCCTATAGAATGGCCATTGTGTTGTGAGGATGAGAGCTGAAGCTCCTTAAAAGAGTTTGTAATAAGACTCTCTGTTATAAGCAAGTGCATTAAAAGAATTTGCTTTCTTATGTTTTTCATTTGTAATCTGTGTTTCTTGTTGTGAGTGTTTCATAGAGCTGTAGCTCTAGTTTTAGTTTCCATGAAATGTTGGTAGTCTGCATATAGGTAGTTTAGATTCTACAAAGTGGTATCAGAGCCCACGGAGAGTATCCTGGGAAGTTGTGGTCAGTTCAGAGCCGAAGGTTTGTTCCATTGTCTATTTAAGCCTATGTCTAAAGTACAGTATGTTTTGATCCTGTAAAATATTGAGTTGTAGCTCACATCCTTCTAACATCCCAGACTCTATAGTTTTGTATAGTTCTGTTGTGTATGTTTTAAGCTAGTGAAGCTTCTGCAAAAGCGTAAATGTCAAACCTATTGTAGACAGGTCCACAGATCGAGTCTCTTCACCGATAGATTCATTGAAGATTGTCATGTAGAGTAAGCTATGTGTATGTTGGAGTTGAGTGTTGTGATTTTTGTAATGACAGTGGAGCATTTGTACCCTATTGAGATCAGATAGATCATGGAAAAGATGTGTCCGAGTCCTGGTAGAGAAGACTAAAATGCTACTCACAAGAGTAGTTAGAACATCCTAGAAAGTTGCAGCAGCAGTAGCAACACTATCGTCAGAGAAGACCCTGAAGAAACAGGGAAATTGTGTGACAAAAATAGAAGTTCATGAGAGAGGCAGCAATAGCAGCTGCAGGGCATTCAAGGGAGACCCAGTTGTGTCAGAAGGAGAACAAAGTAGCTGAGCCATTAAAAGGAAGCACCAAGGCTAGAGGCGTGATAAGAGTGCAGGAGCCTAGTAAAAGAGATGCAACTCTGAAAAATACTTTGGTAGTCTAGAGTAAGGGGAAGTGTTGGAAAATGTGGCCATAGCCACGTAGGTACTCTAGCCTACCGACACCATTAAATACACAGAAGACCAAATCCACAACCAGCTTAGCTGTCAACCAATCTCCAGCTCTCTTTCAACCATCACATTTTGGTGAGTTTGCAGCATATTTAATTATTGCATATCCTATCTAATAGATCCATTTCTTTAATGTATTTAATTTTGTTTGGTGGGACTTATCTGTGGTCAAAGACTTCATGACTTTTCAAGGATATCTAGATCCTTCTGAGGAATATCATAAATATATGTATCTGCTATGTTTTATGTATGCATTGAAGTGCATCCCAACTGAAGTTGGTAGGATCAATGAGCCTTAGAACGGCCATTGATTCTAGTTGTGAAGGCCTACATAATGGCCATTGTGTTATGAGGATGAGAGCTAAAGCTCCTTAAAAGAGTTTGTAATAAGACTCTCTGTTATAAGCAAGTGCATTAAAATAATTTGCTTTCTTATGTTTTTCATTTGTAATATGTGTTTCTTGTTGTGAGTGTTTCATAGAACTGTAGCTCTAGTTTTAGTTTCCATGAAATGTTGTTATTCTGCATATAGGCAGTTTAGATTCTACATGGTTTAAGAGAGAGAAATTAAACACACAGCCTTAGATGTGTTACCATTTTCAGATTTATCATTTTATCAGATACACATTTGTTTCCAAAATGAAAAGTAGATCTTGTTTTAAAATTTCCGCACCATTCTTGAACTTGAACCCATTACAATTGTATGGTTTGTTAGAAGGTGAAATGTTTAAGGTCTGATTTTAATATAGCTTGGCTTTCTCGTTCCAATAAAATGCTGGATTCAGATGCTTTACACGGTTTGCTACGGCAAACACATAAAATAGAATAGACTGCAAATAAACAAAATTAAGAATAGAGTTCCATGCAAAATTAAGCAATCTTTATATTATGATTACGGAAAATACATTTCATAGTGCTTCGTTGCTCATTTCATTTGTTATACACAGAACATTAATTTTTCAGAGCTTCACTGCTCATCAACATAACATTCATTTGTTGCATTCAACAATTAATCTACAGAAAATAGAGCATTCACTGATACTTTTTTATAAATGAAATAATGTATTCCGTTGGCTTCCCCTAGAAGGCTCTAGAGGCAACTGGAGAGACAACAATAAATGCAGTTGATGGGGTAGATACAATACGTGGTTATAGATATTCAAATAGTTTGACATGGCAGGGGAGATTAACCATCTGCTAAGGTGTGAGTTAACATCCTCTGACACTCCCGCTTAATTTTCACTGCAATGAATATCAATAATGTCAATGCTTTCTCAGAGATGCTCAAACATGTTCTGTGAAGGTTGCTTTGTAAAGATGTTTGCTAGTTGTTTTCTTGGACCCGCCAAACTTAAGATATATATCACTATTTTTCATAAATTCACTAACAAAGTCATATCTAGTGGTAATATGCTTGTTGTGTTTATGAAAAACATTATTTTTTGACAATGCTCTAACTTAGTGGTTGTCATAATATATTTTTGTAGGCTCTTCTTGAGTATGCATCAAATTTGAAAGTGTCCTTTTC
>JARHVA010004874.1:1017500-1062500 GCA_037957365.1 Torreya grandis
AAATATTAGAAGAGAATGGTTGATTAGTGAGATGGTATAGTGGATTGCCTAACATGAGCTAGATCAAAGATTTAAAGGCTTCCTTGAAGGCTATCAATCCACACCTTTTAAATATTTAAGTTCTAAAAGGATAAAAATATATTCTTGTACAAGTATGACAAGTGTCAAGTGAACTAGGCCATCACATTTAGGTATATTAGATATGGTTACACTTCAAGTCATCATGTAAAAGTTTATTATGTTATTAGGGGTTCAAAAAGTGGGTGATTCTCATAACATGATTATGTCATAGTTTTGATAAGTTGGATAGGTGGTTGATAAGGTTAGTTTGGTTGGTTGGGAATTTAAGTAGGAACAAGTGTACAAAATGTGACTGAGTGTGATATCATAGATCATGCATGGACTAAGTTTCCATAGATGAGGTAAGTGGTAAAATAATATTAGTACTAGAATGATAAGTGATAGGGTAACTAAGCCACAATGTTAGGCATAACTGATAGGGGTTACTCTTATAAACTCAAGTCTCCTAGGTAAGGTCAATGTATTCATAGGTATCTAAGGTAAGATGTAATCCTGAGAAGACAAAAATCCTTTTAGGTGTTGGGAACACAAAATGTAATGCTCTAAGGCATATAAACGGTCAATGAATAATAGTAAAACAAGTTCATAAAATATGGCAAGGTAATCAATGTAGTCAAAATTACCAAGGCAAATTTGGGTCGTAAAAAGTGCAAAAAGTGTGCCAAACTGACCAAGTTGAGGTTAATTGGTTTGGTTGGTTTGTGGAGAATAAGGTGATCTTCAATTAGTTCATGGTTGGTTGGTTCATTGGTTGGGTGGTGGAGAATAAGGATAACTCTAATAGGTGTATGGTTGGTTGGTTTTTTGAATAAGTTTAGTTGGGACTTCAATGAATCGAAGAGGGGAAGACACACACCCTCACAAGTGGTCATGAAAATATAAGGAGGCTAAAATGCTCCAGTTATCAAAAACTAAAATGGCATGATGGGTGGGCTTAAGAACATAATCCCATTTCATGCATTGCATTGGTGTTAGTTTGTTTGGTTAAAATAAGTATCTTGATCATATAGTGTTAAGTAAGATCAAAATCCCTTAATTTGTAGACGGTAAAAGGAGATATGGATGAAATAGGTGAATGGATGGTAGTGTAACCTTGTTATGGGAAGGTCTTACCCCTTTCATAAGTGACTTAAGAACCATTATAAACAAGTCCATATTTTAAGTTTTGTATAGGCTGATCGATGTGAGAAGTCTATGAATGTTGTTTGAAAGTTGATGGAAAATTTCTTTGGGATTGATTTATTTTTGACTTTTGACTTTGGGTTTTTTTTTATTCTTTTATTTTATGGGTTTAGGAAGTTAATTGATATAGGAAGCTTATAATTTATTTTTTGCTTAATGAATGTTTGGTTTATCCATCCTTCAAGGGCTCTAGATATTTTACATCTGATAGCCATCCTTTGAGGGAGAAATATACCTTTTTAAGCAATTTTTGGTAGTTTTGGGCAGTTGTCCTTCAAGAGAGTAGTCTATAATGCTATAGATTTTTGACCCAAGTGATATTTGGTATCCCAAATTTTAATATTATGTTGGTTTAGACATGGAGTAGTCTATATAGGCTGAAAGGCTTTCCTTTATGGAGGCAAAACCATAACATAAGAAAGTTAATGATGGGCAAAAGAAGTTTAAGTGATAAATACCATGGGGATTCATCTTATTAGGGATGAAAAGTGTTCATAATAATCATGCCATAGGTAGAGCTATGGTACCCATGCTTAACATTATGCTAAGGTTGTGATGGATAATCACATGACCATATTTTAATTGATTGTACTTAAAATAAGGAGATGAAAGTGATTGAAAACAAGGGTTAAGATTAAGTTATACACAAGATGACTAAGAACTTGGTTTAACAAAATAAAAAGACATGAATGCAAAGCATTGAGGGGCTTTGGTTCTTATATGCCCCAAATCAACACTTATATGTAAACAATTTGAGCCAATCAAGAGTGGAGATGTCCCCTAGATACTTTTGGACACTAGATTAGATTTGGAAAAGATGTTGGAGTGACGATCGTTAAGTAGGTATAAAGAAATAAAATGATTCCATTTGTCTCCATAAATTTTGTTAGGTGATGGCTGCTAGACTTTGGTTGGATTGAAATAGTTGTTGGTTTTTGGTTTAGTTAGGTAGCTTTATGTATTATCAAGGTTTAAGGCAAGGTTATGGTTATGTTAGTGACCATATATTATTATTATTTAAATAATGATGGTTCATCAAAAGACTGGCAGTGGTCAGGTTTTAAAGGCAAAGGATTTTTAAAGGTGGAGTTGACATTGAAGGTTTGTTGAGGCTTTAGTTAAAGGTTGGGTAAGGTCAAGGTAGGTTGAAATTTAGTTATAGGTGAGGTTGTGTTGATCATAGGTGAGGTTGGATTGATCATATGTGAGGTTGGGTTGATTATAAGTGAGCTTATTCTAATCATAGTTAAGATTAGGTTGGGGGAAAAAGTTTAAGGCCAAAGTTTTGGGTGAAGATGTTGAAGGTGAGGTTGAAAAATGACAAATGGTCAAAGAATTTTTGAAGGAGAGTTCACCCAATTAATTTTTCCATATATGATGAAGTTAATTATTAGTAAATAGGATTTATGAGGGATGAAGATGACTTCATCCACCTCTTAAGGGTTTTTAGTTTATAGTTGGTGTGGAATTGAAGTTATAGGCGATGGTTTAGGTGGGATATCCCTTATGGTACTATGGCATGGGAAACATTGTTTGGTCAGATTTGGGTAGTGTTCGGGTCTAAAAATGATTTTGGGAATGTCATATTGAAATAAAAATAGGTTGGATACAAATGTTTTGTTTTCCCAATAAGGGAGTTTAGGGGACGTATGGGTAGCTTGGATGAAATGGTGACTGAGAATGAGAAATATCGAATGATGGGTTGATTCTGTTTTGGGTTGATAGATAAGGTTGTGATGGTTAGGTTAAAAGGTGGGTTGATTTTAGTTGATTGATTTGGTTTAGAGGTTGGTTTCATTAGTTGATGTAGGTAGAATGGGTGGTTGTTTTAGTTTGTTGGTTGGGTTTGCTTGTTTGTTTGATTTGTTTGGTAAGGTAAGGTGACAAATATTTAACCATGTTCAAAAGGGAATAAAACCAAATAAATTATCACTAGATAGATGAAAATAATTACATTATAGAGGAATTGAATGGGTTTGGTTTTATTTGAGGTTGGGGTTAGGTTGGTTTTAGGCGAGGTTGGATTAGTTATAAGCAAGGTGTTTCGAGTTTGGGTTGGCTCCACTAAAATAGTAACTGAAAGAGGGAGGTTGGTTTAGGTTGAGGTATACTCTACTAAAATAGGAAGTGGAAAGGGTAAGGTAGATTTAATTATTTCCACCAAAAGGGTAGGTGGAATAGGCATGGTTGTGGTGGGTGATTCTGCCTTTTGAGGAAGTGAAAGAGGTAGGTTGATTTGAGGTTGATCCAATAAAAGAGGAAGTGGAAGAGGTGGGTAAATTTCATTAATTTTGGTTTTAAGGAAAGATGAGAAGGTTCATCTTGCATGACAAGTGGATTGGTTGTGGTTTCAACTATGGTTTCCTTAGTTATAGGTTTAATAAAGATCAAATCTAATGAAGGGACATCACTATGTTGAGGGCTTTATTTTTTTGTTTCCATAATAATGGGTGTATAAAGAGGTTCAATGATGGATTACTTGATGATATTCAAGGATATGTTTGGTGGAACATGGAGAATGTCCTTTGATACCTCTTTTTGATCGATAAGGGTTTGGATAAACATCTTAAAATACCCATATCTATCTACCACATGTCTGTTTGTGTGATGATAAGCACAAAACTCATTCTTTATAAACTAAATGGGCTTTGGAAGAAAACAATAGATGTGTTTGATTAGAGGATGTATAATTAGAGAATCCTCCAAGAGTTTATCAAATATTTAGGGATATGATTCCCCTAGTGGGGTATACTACCTAAGAACACGTTGCACCAATGGCTCTTGAGGTTGTGAGCTAATTGGTTAGTTTGACATGGTTGATAAATTTGATAGGTTGGGTAGGTTTGATAAAATTGGTTGGTTTGAAAGGTTTCGTTGGTAGTTTTTGGTTTGATTTGGGGAGATTGATAAGGTAGGTTGGTTTGAGAGGTTTGGTAAGGTTGATAAGGTAGGTTAGTTTGAGAGGTTGGGTAAGGTTGATAAGGTGGGTTTATAGTTGTTTGTTGGATTTGATAAGGTTGGTAAGGTAGGTTGGTTTAAAAAGTTTGGTTGATGGTTGAGGGGATAGACCAAGTCTTGGTTTTGAGATAAAGAGGGTTACGACAATTAATATGATGGTTGGGGTAGATAATCAAAAGTTTGATAAGATTGAGGTAGTTGATAGCATGGTTGAGATAGTTAAGGTTGAGGTGGGTTATGACAATGGTTAAATAGGTGTTAAAAGGTTGTTGGTTGGTTATTATTATGATCAAATGGTTGTTGAGATATTATTGGTTGGTTGTACATGAGGTTGGATTGATTGTAGATGAGGTTGGGTTCATTTTAGGTGAGGTTGGGTTGGTTATAGGTAAGGCTGGGTTGGTTTTAAGTATGGTTGGGTTAGTTGTAGGTAATTTTGGTAGCACAAGTGGATATTGATGAAAAGTAACACCCTAAGGAAAGAGGGTTGTCATATAGAAATTTAACAAAGTTGGGATCCCCTAGAGAAAATATATGAGTTCTCCTAATTAAACAAGGCAATGGAGATGAGGTGGGTGAAGACAAGATGGTAGAAGGTTTTTCTAAGGGGCTTAGATTCCTTAAAACTCAAATAAAGAGAAGACAAGAAAAAATTCAAAGAAGTTAAAACACACACTAAAGCATGTTAAATCCTAAGGTTGTTTTATCTATGTTATGGCTTACGCTAAAAGTTAGAATTATATGACTCAACTTGGATTGTAGAGAGGGTATTAGTAAAGAAGTATATGGTTGGTTTCAAGTTGTGTTTAAGATTTCAAAGGGGTTTATATTTTAAATTAGTATGTGGATGGATATTGGATCCTACCCCCTCACTTCACACACTGTAGTGATAAGGGTGTCAGGTGTTTAGCCAAGATATATTGATTTCTAAAGATCCTACTCAACCAAAGAACTACATACATCTAAGTGGGATAGCCAATGGGTGAATATTACCACTAGGATATGAAACCGTAGTCAAACATTATGCCAAGTGCTATGGTGTTTGATTTGGTGTAAGTTTTTTGGTTTGTGTGTGTAGAGAAGTGAGGCTATGATTTATTTTGTTGATTAATTAAGTTATGTGAGATAATTATGCAAGAAAAAAATATATGAAAGTTTAATTTTAATCCTAAATAACTTTTGATTTAATTTAAATGAGCATAAAAAAATAAGAAAAAGAACCTAGATGCAAGTAGGTCCCATAGAGCATGCTAGAATGTTTCATTAAAATTTTGCTTATTTTCTTAAAAAAAAAGTTGTAAAACTTGAAAGAAGGGTGAGGTTAGTAGAACATGATATGTTGTGCACATGTAAATTTATCCTATTATTGATACTCCTCTTTGGATTGGGAAGATGACCTACATATAAGAAAACACTGGAAGAGAATGGTTGATTAGTGAGATAGTAGAGTGGATTGCTTAGCGTGAGCTAGATCAAAGAAGCACAAACTTCCCTAGAGGTTGTCAATCCACACTTTTAAAACACTTATGTTATGAAAGGCTGAAAATATATGAATAACATAAGACACTAAAATCAAATACAAGAAATGTTTGGAAAGAAATAAATGATTTTGACTAAAACTAGCAATAATTGTTTAAGTATTGGTGCTAGTTTAATCAAACCTGATATGAAAAATAAGTTGATCCTCTATGACAAAATAAAAACATAAAAAATAGAATTTGGTTTTGTGTAGATAGGTCAAATTAACTTGCTATTGTGAAATAAAATATAGTGACCATTGAAGGTCAAGGTATGGCCATCGATGATTAGGTGACCATTGGTGGTTGTTAACCGTTAATGGTTAAAGAAGTTAATCACCAATTAGATAATACCATTAGTGATTGCTATGAGATCTAGTTTGGAAAAAAAATTCTATTGAGGGGAGTTATATAGAGGTTATGGGTGCGGATTTTGGGTTAAATTTTGGTCACTAAACAAGAATTAATACTCAAAGGTGTCTAGTTCAGGGATTGGGTGTTCAGGTGAGTGAAATATGGTATGGGTGGTTTTGAGTAGGAGGTGAAGCATCTGGAGCTATAGGAATCAAACATAAAATGGATGAAGTGAAAGAGGAATAAAGAGAAAAGACATAGGCAAATAAACAAATAGAGCTCATTACTGAATAGTGATAAAAGAAAACAAAGATACTTAGCTTTTAGTTTTGCCTAGGAGTAAGAACCTCTTGCACCTACTTGATTGATCCCGATGATGATTGATGAATTAAACCTTCTCTTCCTCTCTTAATATAGATGAAAGAGAGGTTAAAATCAAAGGGTTTAAGAAATTTTTCATCACACAGTATAGTTATGCATTAATCATCTGAATAGCTGACTAAATTTAGACAGCTAGTAGTCACTGAGTGAATTATGATTGAACTATAGTTGACTCCTTTGATCATGCAAGATTTCAAGTAATCATCGACAGTTAGGTCAGCCATCGGTGGTCTAGGGTCAAATATCAACGGTTAGGGAGACATAGTTAAAATGGCAAAGGTTAGTCATTTTCACTTATGTTTTGTAGTTAGAAGGCTAGGAAAGGGTCCAAATGAGTTATGGGGTGGTTTGATGACTAAAAAAGAATTGTTTGGTTTTTGAATGTGTACAATACCACACTCTATGAGATTTAGTTTCATCTCTCTATCCATAGTATGTTTTTGAATATTCCCCTCCAATCAATTAGAATGTAAATATATCTATGAATTTTTCAAATTACCAAAATCATCATATACCACATCTCTAATCACAATGAATCCCCTTGTATCTAGTGAAATCAAACAATACATATTTTGTTTTTTTAATACTCCCCAAAACAACTATTCGTGGGTTCTAACTCAGTTCTATGTCCAACATGAAAAAAAGCATATAAAGTGCACCCAAAATAAATTAAGTGTTGAACATTTGGATTGAATACACTACTAGCTTCAAATAGATTTTCCCTTTAAATTTTAACTGTAGGGGATTTACTCCTCAAATAAACTACGATACCAATGAACTATACCCAAAATTTATCGTTGATTTTTTTGAAATATAACATATCATGAGTTGTTCCTTCAAAAGTCTTGTTTATTCACTAAAAAAAAACCATTCTACTATGGATTATAAGCATTAATTTATTTCTCTTTATTTTTATATTCAGGACAATAATTAAAAAAAATAGTTGAAGTGTATTCACATCTATTATTTGAACTAAGATTATAAAGTTTCAAGCAAGTTTACATTTCAACTTATTATAACCACTGAATACAAATAGAAAAAACCTCTTACTCATTATTCATGAAAAATACCCAAGTCCTCTTAGAAAAATAATTAATTAAGAACAATAAATAACCTCACTCTCCAATGGAAGACTATTTCATATCGCAAACATCACTATGAACTAACTTAAACACATCTTTGATCTCCATTAATAATCCTTTGGATTTTTTTCTGTATTTTGTTTTCCTATAATAAATGATTCACAATGAATGTTATCTCGATAAAAAGTAGGCAAAATAGTCACCATTTTAAGTCTTTGCAAGTCCATGAAAGAGTGAAAATGTAAATGTCCATAACATTGATGCCACAATTTATTTGTAGACATTGTAATTATTTCAATTAATACTTCTAGTTACACTATAGGAGGAAGTAGTATCCAAATACCATGTTCCCATCTTCATATCATATGTAAATTGTTTTATATCTTTTTATGATAAGTTTAATGTAAATGACGGCATTTTATAACATAATATAATAACCTTTTTTACGATTCTTACCAAATAAAGATTATGCTTTAAAAAATTGGGAATATATAAAACATTATGTAGATACTTGATAGAACCATCAAGAAGAAGAATCTAAATAGATCCAATTCACTATCGAATATGAATATACGTGTCAAAATAAAGATACAAGAGTAAGAGATGTTTCTTTTAAAGTACAAAATAAGTCATGCTCGAATGCCATAAGATTTATTCCCCCTATATCTACTACACAAACATTTATAAACTCATCAGTAACCTCAAACTCAATATAACAAATGTTACTTAAAGATACAAATGCTTATTATGTAGAAACATTCAAAAATTCATCATAGTAATATTCTTATGTATTGAGTAAAGTCAGATTTACTCACTTTCTATGGTGTTTGAATATTATCAAAAGGAACATTTTATTGAGATGTAATGTGGCCATATTTATGATTCTTATGGCATGGAATATATGATCTTCCTCTCTCTCTACCTTTATATGAACTTGGACCTCATTCTATAAACCATTTCATTCAAATGAGAATGATTATAGTACTTTTGATTATTATAAATGTTTTAAATTTGATAGTATCATACTCTTCTCTTTTCAAATTTTAATCCCTTATAACCTATATCCCTTCTATAACTCTACATTCTATAACTTTTATTACTATAATGTGAATGGATAGGTTTTGAATTTGTAATATGGGATTCCTTTGTTTTCTAAGCTTACTTGGGTAGAGATATATCATTTTTGATAAGTAATTTAACGATTTTGTTTAAATTTATCATAGTTATCTTATTAAAAATAAGAAGCATTTCACTTGTTTGGAAAAAAGCTAGGAAGTCATTTCAATGCAACAGTCAATATTAAATCATCATTAAGCTTTTATAAACTTGTCTTAGTGTATTTGGTTGTAATATTTTTCAATTTGGAAATATACTCTCTCACATCCATGTCCTCTTCTAAGGACAATCTAAATAACTACATGTGAATATCTATTTTTTATGTTTTAGATTCTTGTCATATATTTCAAAAATATGTTTCCTTGTAGTATATCTATAATGACAATTATCAATGTGGACATAAGTATTCATAGTACAAAAACATTTAATCAAATTAAAATGTTGTAGAATCATAAAAAATTTAAAGATTAAACTTATCGTAAGTATAACATAACATGAGAATTTATATTTGTTCAACACCCCATCATTCATTAAAAACTAGTGATGCTTCTATTAAGTGTTTTAAACTAACATAATTTGAGATCATCAAATGTTCCTTATCATAAATTATGTTTTGAAACTTGGGCATTTTTAAACGATAAAAATACAAAAATTAAAATGTGATACACACCCATTATTTAAAATAACCCTTGCATGAAAAATATGCCTACAAGGTTTTGTACTTAACCTCTATGTAGAGCTTGTAGATGAATTTTTATGGGGGTTTTGCACTTAACCACACCAAAAAAGAAATAAAATACACTATTGTTTATTCAATATTACACACCTATCACTCCTTTAAATTATCTATGCAACTTATTAAAAACATATTCCAAAAAAAAAAAAAAATTGTAAAAGAAAAACAACAACTTTCATTTAAAAAATAAATTTTGACTAAAATGATGCTTTGAAGAGATTGGAACCTTGTACCCCCACCTTGAATTTTTTTAATAAAATAACCTTTGCCTCTTCCTCTACACTCCTACATAAAATATACAAGCAAGATATTATATTTAAACTATTATTTTTATGAGTTTACAATTAATAATACTTTGCATGTTCTTATTTATTTATCAGCGAATAGTGATCTAAATATTTTTCATTCAAACTTTATTTCATCAAAGGGTTATGTGAATATATCAACTGTACCACCTTAGGTTAAGCTTGTCCCCACAATAAATGGGACCACAAGTGTTTTATTAATTTAAAAACATAGGTTAACTATATTAACCGAGGTTAACATTTTTTATTATTGGTAAACACTTTTGATCTGAATCTATGAAAGCTCTTGAGGAATGCCTCTCCCAGTGGAAAACATGAAACCAAAATAGGAAGTTGAAAAAACCAACAAAAACAACCACAAGTGTTTTTGATAGTGTCCCAACAACCTAAATCACAATAAGAAGGTCAAACAAGCCTTCACAGTGAAATAAAAACCAAAGCATAGCAAAGAAACAATTGAAACCTAATAAATAAAACTACTAAAACAACAAGGATCAAGTTGTCTAAAACACAATAAGATAATAAAAACCAATAGTGATTAACAAAATGATACTCTAAAACCCTTATGGAACCCACTCACATCGTAACTACTTTTAGAATATGGCGAGAAAGGAATTTTTTTTTATTTGACTAGCCTCCTTGTAACTACTTTTCAATGAATCTTCAGAGGGTTAGCATATATATTTGTTAGGGGAGCCTGGGGAAATTGCATCTTATACTACTACAACTTTAAACTTTTATTGTTCTAAGCCATCCTCATCGGATTCTTCATTTCTCATGAATAGATGACTCAAAAGTGAATCTTTTTTCCAAGTGGCATCCTTCTTAATTTTTATACTGCTTCAATATTTGGTTAAATGGCCCATCTCATAAAAATTATGACACTATAAATTTAGGCCTTTATAGTCAGTTGGTTGGGTCCAAGAACAGTTAACAACTTTTAGCTCAAGTTTATTAGGTAGTTATTTGGAGGAGTGAATATTGATTAAGATTTTAGCGTATGTAACTTGAGAAAATTTGGAAGAGGCAAAGTCAACTCTTTGAAATTCACCTATGTTATTCCCTATAGATTTAAGATATAATTTTGACCAAAATTGAAGTGGGAGGTGTGGAAGATGGACCCAAATGGCTGTGATAATAAAGGGTTCAATGAGTGGGTTGAAGTTAGGGAACCAAGGTTTCATCACTAATGGATGATTTCAAAAATCTTACTCCTATATTGGATTTCTTCCAAATCATCAATGCAAGAAAAAACCACAATGAAAAATATTTTAGCATTCAGGTAAATGTCTACCCTACCTTTCATAAATAATAGACATTGTTCAAAAATCCAAGCAAGGAGGTTTGAGAGTTGAAGCCAAAGATCAACAAATCTGTAAATTAGACCCCTAGAGTAGAACTATTCTTCCCCTTCAACAACATATTGGATTTATTCATCATTGAACAACATAGTTAGAGTTGAATTAGTAGGGATGAATGGCTTTAGAGCAGATCTGCGTGTTAGTTCGAAAACCACCTTTGAAAAATTCTTTATAGTATCCCATTTCCAAGAGGCAGAGTACTCCCATGATGATCCCCTACCACCTGGTTTCTATTTTTAGCTAAGTATTGCAGGTCCATACTAGATGCAACCCCCTCCACATTTACACCATGTAGGTAGGCTAAAGATGGTTTGCAGAGTTGCGATCCTCTCTAGACAATGCCATGACTTTGTCAGGACTACAATCCCTTGTTCACTTCTTATAGAGCACTTCCATCATTTTTCTCTTCAAGAATCAAAGTGAAAGCATTTACCCTGAACACAAAACCCTACATGATATGCCCCAAGCCTTGGATCAACTCTTGTGATTTTCAAACTAGCCATAATGGGAAAGAGGAGCAAGCAAACACAACCCCTTATAACCAAAACTAACATGAATACTTTAGATCAAAGTCCTAATTACATAATGATTTCAAAATACATTCAAAATAGTGTTCTTGACTATGTTTTAAAGTTTATGATTTTAAAAAAAGGTTTGTTGATAAAACTTTATAGATGTACATTCTAATTAATAAAAAAATAAAAAAATAATAAGTATGCATTTTTTTTAATATGTAATTATGTAACACTAATGAACATGTTCATATTGGCCTTTTACAAACACCTAGATGATATTATTAGTTCATATTATAATGAAACATGAATTAATAAGTCGCTGCCCATGCTGGACATGTGAGTTTACCTTTCATTTCAGAGCAATTTTATAAAATACGAAAATTATCGAAAACTACGTTACAAATTGACAGACCCTATAATCTTGGGGATGAAGCTGACTCCATAATCTATGGGCCGCCTATTTGGACCTGCGATTACAGCGAATGGACAGAAATTTCTGTTATATACAACTGTGGTCTAAATCTGCATAAAGTTCTAGGCCTGTTAAAGACCCATTCAAAGAGCTGAAGAGACATTTATCGAAGAAATTTTGTACCAATTATGTTGACTAATTTGTGTTGTCACGACTAAGGGATGTTAGTGTATTTTAAAATCATGTTGTGGCATTCAAACTTTAGACCCACATTAGTGGCTTTGATTATACTGTTTCTGCATTTGAATGAAAGACTTATGCCGAAAATTCTTTAGCAGAGACTAATGTTTGCGTCATTAACATTTATCCTGAATTACTTAAATGCCAAACATCAATTCATATGTATTTTTATTATTTTCCGTCTGTCCATTTCTTTGTCATCTTCGTAGAGGAGTAAACACACGTGAACATAAGTCAAGAGTTATATCTGATGGTACCCAACCCTCACGAACACAGCAAAAATAAAAAATAACAAATAATTATTTTAATTGCATTCGCCATCTCCTCCTTTCAGTATATAGTACCAGACGCATTTTGCTTTAAAACACCATTCACAAAATTAGAGTGAGGGAAGAGGCTAAAAAGCAGTAGATATGGGACGCGCTTCTTATTGGGATAACAAGGGAGTGAAAAAGGGTCCATGGAGTTTAGACGAGGATGAGTTACTCATTAAATATATAAATACGCACGGCCATGTTTATTGGCATCAGCTTCCTAAGCGGGCAGGTAGGATCTTCAATTATTTCCTTAAAATGACCAGAATGAATATTTCATTTTATCCGTTATTTCTCTATTAGTAATTGGGATTTACAACTGCAATTATTAAATACATACTACCAATAGATACACGATTGAAAGGCATACATTTATTAATATTTAGATTTATTACTGTTATTTTAAAACAATTAATAATGTATACCATAAATATTTTATGTAATATTATTTTTTTTTAAATTTATAATATATATTTTAAAATATTAGTAATTAATATTATAAGTTGTATTATTTTTATAGAGATCATCAATGATTTGTAAGATGTTTGAAATTATATTATTCCGAAACTGAAACTGAAGTTGTCACTGATTTTGTTGCATAATGTATCATTATAATTGTTTATTATTTTTCTTATAGTAAATATCCCAATTCTTATCTTCTTAGATATTTTAATCTTTTTTCTTTTTCTTTTTTGTTATTATATTGATTTTATATATTTGAAATACATTATATTTAAATGTTTTCCTTGTTATTGAAATGCTCCTTTACATATATTAGAAAATTTATTTCATAAGAAAACAGATATAATAAATTAAGGAGTAGTCATTCATATAAAGATATAAGTGAATGAGAAATAAAACTCTATGTTATATTTTTATATTAGAATACACATTTTTATTATGATTAACTTGGTTTTAGAGTTAGATTTATTGAGAGTATGGTATGTTAAAAATAATTTTTCTAATTTGTTGGTAAGATACAATCTATATATTTTTTTTTCAAAATATTTTTAAAATAATATATTTAGTTTTTTTTATAATATTAATGAGAAATAGTTTTTTAGATATTTATTTGAATATTCAAAATAATGACGTTGGAAAAATATAGACGTTGGAAAAATATATTTAATTAATAAAATTATTATTTTTATATTTTTAAAAATATTTTAATAACTTATTATTAAAAATTATTTAATAATTTTATATTTTATCATTAAAATTTATAAAAACATATTATTTAAAAATTTAATAAAATTTATAATTTATAATATTCAATATTTAAACATAATTTTTTTGTTTCTAGTACAACTTCTATATAATTACTTATATTTATATTTCATATAAAAAATATGTATAGTGAAAAATAACTTTTTTCAATCATTAATTTTATGTGAAAATATGATATATATTTTTTTAATATTTTATTCTTCTAAACCTCATTAAGTATAAGTTAAGATTTCACAATACATCAATTTTTTTTTTTAAAAAGAAAAATTTAAAATATATTTTTTTAATTTATTTTTAATGAATATTATATTTCAAATTTTTTACATATTTTTCCAGATTAAAATAGATTTTTAATCTATATATAATTCTGTTCATTACAATTTTAATTAAAATAACATTTAAATTCAATACTTCTATAATTTTAAATTAAATTTCAAAAAAAATTATTATCTGATTTTTATTTCTAATCACTTTACTTTTCTTCAATTCTTTTCTAATAAAAATAAAACAAAATAAATTTATTTATTTTGATCTTTTATTTTTTCAATATAATAACTCTTCTAAAAGTAATTGCTTAAACTACTTTTTTTTCCCTTATATTTTAAATCTTATTAGTGAACCCATTTTTACGAAACCAATGGTAGACTGGATAAATGCTTGAAATCTTAACAACCATATTATATTTTATTTAATTAAATGGTAATCGATATGTATTTAATTTTTATAATATAATTAAAAGAAATGACTCACTGATTTTACAAGAAAATCAATAAGAAACCAATATTTGTAATGAATTACAGTATATTTATTGTGCACATTAATGCTTTTCTGGAAAATCTGAACCATTTTATCAGATGATTGTGATTTGATCCTAGTCCGCGCTAACTGACCAACATGGCAGCGCTGGTTTATTGTAGAAATTAATGCTTTTAAAGAAAATCTGACCCATTTTTTGGGATCGTTGTGATACGGTGTTTATAGCTGTAATTATTTTTTAAATGTGTATTTAAACAAAGCGTAAACGTTGTTGTAATTTTAATGATACAGGATTACTGAGATGTGGCAACAGTTGCAGGCTTCGGTGGATGAACTATTTGCGACCAGATTTAAAGCGAGAAAAGTTTTCAATTGAAGAGGATAAAACGATACTCCACCTCCATTATATGCTTGGAAACAAGTAATTTAAATAAATATATTTTCATTCATATTAAATTACTATTTTTTGCAAAATTTTACTAGTCTTTTAAGTTCGAGATAATCTTAAAAGTGGTCCATTCGAAAGACCTTTTTATTCACATACTAACGGTGTGTAAAACATTTTGGTCTGGATATATCTTTTTTAGGTGGTCTGAAATAGCTAAACAATTGCCAGGAAGGACAGACAACGATATAAAAAATCGTTGGAACAATCGTCTAAAGAGAAGACAGCTGGAGAGGGTGAAAGAAAACATGACAAAGATCCTTTCTGCTCCTCCATTATCTTCAAACATTGCTTCTCTTGAGGCGGAAGCAAGAATCGGCAGACAGTGTGTGAACCTTGTTGCAAATAGAAATATTAACCTAGACCTTGATCAGGTAAAGTTTTCATACCAATTCTCTGAGCCACCAGAAACAACCACTACTCTGGTATCGTTTTTATTTGCACAACAACAACAGCTACAGGCATATAATGCACAAACATATATAGACGAGCAATTTATACAAGAAGATCAACTGAGCGCATCTTCAGAAAACTTTAAGTCTGAGATGCTTAATAAGTTATTTCGGACAGAATACAATTCTAAATCACATTACGCTTTGGAGTCAAGTAATTACAGCGGGCCTCTTAAAGCAGCACCACAGAATTCTTTTTCTCCTATGGTACACACCAACTGCTATGGAGCGTCACTCCCACCAGAGGTCTCCGTGGATTTTATGGAATTTTCCAATATCTCGAAGGAATTAGATGGAACTGCAACGTGCATAGGCTTCATGAATACCGAAGACGACAATGATTACTGGAGAAACATGCTAAATTTGGTGGACAATAACTTTACAGAAATTGAAGATATCATTGCACGACAATAATACCATAATTTCATTTTAGTTGATATATTTCCATTTTGACAATAAGATATTTTCGAATTGGGAACTGTAAATTCATTACATTGTTGATTAGTTGTACTTTAATTTACACGTAATAATTGATTCCACCGCTATGAATGCTGATACTTTAATGAATTGGTCGTTTTGTCATTGAGTATATATAATATTTGATCAAGGATTATGGTGTAATTTTCACATAAAAACGAACAATGCGTTTGTGCGCATTGTTTTTACATACATCGATTAATAGGAGGTGTTAGAGTTTTCTCTTATGTAACACTCAACCATTGTTTAGATGGTGGTTGTGTTTTACCAAAATATGTTTTATTGCTTCACATTGTTAGAAAGTCAAGTTGAATTGAAGTTTAATTTCTCCACTCCTCATGCATGCAAGCAGTTAACTGCAGTTGAGCAATCGGTTAGTTTACATTCAGTTAGTTAGCAAACAGTTAGTTAAACTGTTAGAGAATTTGTTAGAGAGTTAGTTTGCATGTAAAGACTAAAATTAGTCTTGAGTTTGATTTTCTAATTATTGTTTGTTCTCAAATCTATTTAAAGACGCCTTGGGCACACATTGTAAGTAAGGAAAATTGAAGATGAATAAAATCTTTTTCTTTCAAGAGATTGATGTAGCAATTGGGTTCACTTCTTATTTATTTGTTTAAATTCTTGTTTTTGCATACTCTCTTGATTCTAACAAATTGGTATCAGAGCCCAGGTTGTGGCAGAAGTGCCTGGTTAGGAAAGCAGCCAGTAGGGAGGCGATAAGAAGAAAGGAGAGAGAAGCAATTAGGCACAGGAATTGCCAGCAGGTAGCGTAGAGACCGACATCGGTAGTGTAACTAACATCGGCCGACTCCCAGACCAACATCGACAGTATTATCAATCGATCGCGGTAGTGTAACCGACGTCGGCGACTGTGTTTCAAAAATAGAAACTAGAAAGTCATCTCAGCATGAGAAATGGCAGCATACAACAGTATTTCACATCCTCAAATTCCCGTTTTCAATGGTAAGAATTACGATTTTTGGAAAATTAAGATGAGAAATTTATTTTGCTCACAAGATGTATGGGATTTGGTAGAGATTGGTTTTGTAGAACCGCATGACGAGGCAGCCCATCTGGCATTAAATCGAGCACAAAAAGACGAGCTTAAAGAGAACAAGAAGAAAGATGCAAAAACTTTATTTCTCATCCAACAGGCATTGGATGAATATATATTTTTCATAGTTACAGCAGCAACAAGATCCAGAGAGGCATGAAAAATCTTGGAGACTACCTATAGAGGTAATACAAAGGTAAAAATTGCTAAATTGCAATCTCTTAGGAGAAGCTTTGAAAATTTGCAAATGAATGATTCAGATTCAATAGACTAGTTTATGGGTCAACTTTTGAATATAGTGAATCAAATTAGATCTAATGGAGAATCTATCACGGATCAGAAGATCATAGAAAAGATACTCAGATGTTTACCCAGTAAATTTGATGCAATAGTTGTAGCTATTGAGGAAACCAAGGATTTGGAACAGTTGTCTGTAGATGAATTAATGGGTTCTTTGTTAACACATAAATATAAAATGAATAGGACTAATACTTCTCTTGAGAATGCCTTCAAGTCACACGTATCAGTTGGCAGAGGAAGAGAAAGAGCCAGGTCAAGCTTCAGAGGAAGAGGCAGAGGCAGATATGAAAGGAACAATCTAGATGAAGGTGAAAATAGTAATCAAAACTATTGCAGTAGAGGATGTGGCAACAATCACTTTCAGCAAGGTTCACAGAGGTTTGATAAATCTAATGTTCAATGTTATTACTGCAAGAAATATGGTCATTATGCAAATGACTACAGAAATAAACAAGGATATGTGTACAAGTAGAATGCTAATTACAAAGGTGAATCTAGTTCTAATCCAGGTGAATCTGAAGCTTATTTCTTACTTGTAATGTTACTCAAGAAAAATATATCAATATTTGGTTCTTAGATAGTGGATGCAATAATCATATGATAGAAAATAGAGATTTTTTTGGCAGTCTTGATGATTTTGTAAGATTAGATGTGAAATTAGGAAATGATATCACAGTAGATGTCATGGGTAAAGGTGTCATAAATGTTTTGGCCAAGAATGGTGAAAGAAGGTTTATACCTGATGTTTATTTTGTACCTAGACTAAAACATAATTTTTTGATTGTTGGTTAGTTAGTACAGAAAGGTTACAAAATATCCTTTATGGATAATGTTTGCACAATATTGGACAAGTTTCCAAGTGACAAGTTGATAGGAAAAGTGGAGATGACCAAGAATCAAATGTTCCCTCTTCATATTCAGTGCATCCAAGGAGAAGAGGAAGCCCACTTCAAAAACATGCATCTAGATCAATCATGGCTATGGCACTTAAGGTATGGACATTTACATTTTGGAGGTTTAAATTTGTTACAAAATAAAAATACGGTGAAGGGTTTACCACCAATAGAACAGCCAGGAAGTTCATGTGACAGTTGTATTCTAGTAAAATAGCATAGAGAGAGCTTTCCAGTAGGAGCCTCATATAGAGCTAAGGTAATATTGGAGCTAGTCCATAGTGATTTATGTTGACCAATGAAAATTACATCAGTTGGAGGTAGTACTTATTTTCTAACCTTCATTGATGACTTTAGCAGAAAGACTTGGATATACTTTCTCAAAAATAAGTCTGAAGCCTTTGGAAAGTTCAAAGAATTCAAGGCAATGGTTGAAAATCAGAGTGGCCATTATATCAAGGTCCTCAGATCAGATAGAGGAGGTGAATATATGTCTAATCAATTTCAAGATTTTTTTAGATATCATGGAATCAAAAGACAATTGACTACAAGGTACACACCATAGCAGAATGGTGTAGCAGAAAGAAAGAATATAACAATCATGGAAATGGCAAGAAGCATGTTGAAAGCCAAACACTTGTCAAATGAATATCGGGTAGAAGCAGTAGCATGTGCAATGTATATTCTGAACAGAAGCCTAACAAAGAGTGTCAGAGATCGAATTTCACAAGAAGCATGGAGTGGTAATAAATATAGTGTATATCATTTTAGAATTTTTGGTTGTGTTGCATATTCTCTTATACCATCTAAATTGAGAAAGAAACTTGATGATAGAGGTGAGAAATGCATTTTTATTGGCTATCGTGAAGAGTCAAAGGCTTATAAGCTGTATAACCCTATTTCAAAGCAAGTGATTATTAGCAAAAATGTAGAATTTAAGGAAGAAGAAGCATGAAATGGTAGCACCATCACAATTGGAGCACCAATTCCACAGGATGAAGAAGTTTCTGAAGAAACAAAATTTGCAAGGTGGACAATTCTCTCCACAAGTAGGCACAAGCACTTAAGTAAGAACACCTAGGAAGTTTGAACAAGGTGAATCATCTAGTCATGCATGTCACCCTACTCCAAATTCACAAGTGATGAATCAGATCCAACTCTTGCTACTTTAAGAGCAAGATTTAAAGGTAAGAAAATGAGAAATTTGAATGAGATTTATAATCAAGAAGAACAAAAATTAGATTTGGTTTCAAATTTTGCTCTTTTCACTCATGATCCTATGTATTATGAAGAAGCAATTAATGAGGAACATTGGCTAAAAGCAATGGATGAAGAGTTGAATGCTATTGAAAGAAATCAAACATGTGATCTAACTATTTTACCTAAAGGTAAGGATTTTATTGGACTTAAATGGGTTTATAAGACTAAATTTGATGCAGATGGAAATGTTGAAAATCACAAGGCAAGGTTAGTAGCAAAAGGTTTTGCACAAGAACATGAAGTTGATTATAATAAAATATTTGCTCCAGTTGCTAGATTAGATACTGTTAGAATGGTATTATCAATAGCTACTCAAAATAATTGGTATGCATATCAAATAGATGTAAAATTAGCATTCTTGAATGGATTTCTAGATGAAAAAGTATATGTGAAATAGCCCACAGGTTATGAAGTGGAAGGACATGAAGAAAAATCTTACAGATTGAAGAAGGCTCTTTATGGTCTTAAAAAAGCACCAAGAGCATGATATATCAGGATTGATTCTTATATGATAAACAATGGATTCAACAGAAGCAATAGTGAGCCTACTTTGTACACAAAAATCAACAAAGAAGGTCAGATTTTGATTGTGTGTTTATATGTTGATGATTTGATTTTTACTGGAAATTTGTCTGTAGACACTTTTAAATCATCAATGAAGAAAGAATTTGAAATGACATATTTGGGATTAATGAAGTATTTTTTGGGAATAGAAGTTGTATAATCAGAGAAAGGTATTTTTGTCTGTCAAACAAAATATGCAAAGGATGTGTTAAAGATATTTAAGATGCTGAATTGTAAACCATCACTTACACCAGTTGCTACAGGGACTAAACTTAGCAAAGAAGACCAAGGGTCTAATGTTGATTCTACAACATTCAAAAGGCTAGTTGGCAGTTTGATGTATCTTACAGCTACTAGACCAGATATCATGTATGGGGTTAGTTTAATCTCAAGATTCATGGAGTCACCGAAAGACTCACATTGGAAAGTTGGAAAAAGGATATTGAGATAAGTGGCAAGAACTACAGAATATGGAATTTTATATTCCACAACTAATGATTTTAGTTTGATTGGTTTTACAAATAGTGATTTTGTATGTAGCGTTGATGATAAGAAGAGTACTTCTGGATATGCATTTCTTTTAGGCACAGGTTTGGGCACATGGGCATCCAAAAAGTAACCTATAGTGACACTTTTATCAGCTGAAGCAGAGTATGTAGTAGCCACATCAGCAGCATGTCAAGCAACATGGACGAGAAGAATATTGAAAGATTTATTCCAAGCATAGAAGGAGTCAACACCAATCTTCTGTGATAAGAAATCAGCAATTGTATTATCAAAAAATCATGTGTTTCACAAGAGGAGCAAGCACATTGATACAAAATTTCACTTTATCAGAGAGTTAGTGAACAATGGAGAAATCTATCTGCACTTCTGCAAATCTAAATATCAATTGGCAGACATATTTACAAAGGCATTACCAAAAGAGACATTTGATTATTTGAGACAAAATTTAGGCATAGTAAATGCTAAAATTGTAAGTGGTAGAAATTAAGGGGGAGTGTTAGAAAGTCAAGTTGAAATGGAGTTTAATTTCTCCACTCCTCATGCATGCAAGCATTTAGCTACAGTTGAGCAATCAGTTAGTTTACATTCAGTTAGTTAGCAAACAGTTAGTTAAACTGTTAGAGAATTTGTTAGAGAGTTAGTTTGCATGTAAAGACTAAAATTAGTCTTGAGTTTGATTTTCTAATTATTGTTTGTTCTCAAATCTATTTAAAGATGCCTTGGGCACACATTGTAAGCAAGGAAAATTGAAGATCAATAAAATCTTTTTCTTTCAAGAGATTGCTGTAGCAATTGGGTTCACTTCTTATTTATTTGTTTAAATTCTTGTTTTTGCATGCTCTATTGATTCTAACACACATGAGAATAGAAACATAAACAATGTTTGAATAATGGAAAATCTCACTCTTAAAATCACTCATAACTCATAATACATCACATAGCAAGAACACAAAGGACCATAATTTGAGAATTTTCTTATTATTAACCAAAATTGAAGTGCGTTTGAGATTAAAAAATTGTATATAAATTTTGTTGATTCACCCTATATGGTTTAAGAGAGAGAAATTAAACATGCAGCCTTAGATGTGTTACCATTTTTAGATTCATCATTTTATCAGATACACATTTGTTTCCAAAATGAAAAGTAGATCTTGTTTCAAAATTTCTGCACCATTCTTGAACTTGAACCCATTACAATTGTATGGTTTGTTAGAAGGTGAAATGTTTAAGGTCTGAATTTAATATATCTTGTCTTTCTCGTTCCAATAAAATGCAGGATTCAGATGCTTTACATGGTTTGCTACAGAAAACACATAAAATAGAATAGACTGCAAATAAACAAAATTAAGAATAGAGTTCCATGCAAAATTAAACAATCTTTATATTATGATTACGGCAAATACATTTCATAGTGCTTCGTTGCTCATTTCATTTGTTATACACAGAACATTAATTTTGTAGAGCTTCACTGCTCATCAACACAACATTAATTTGTTGCATTCAACTACTAATCTATAGAAAATAGAGCTTTCACGATACTTTTTTATAAACGAAAAAATGTATTCCATTGGATTCGCCTAGAAGGCTCTAGAAGCAATTGGAGAGACAACAATAAATGCAATTGATGGGGTAGATACAATATGTGGTTATAGATATTCAAATAGTTTGACATGGCAGGGGAGATTAACCATCTGCTAAGGTGTGAGTTAACATCCTCCGACACTCCCACTTAATTTTCACTGCAATAATGTCAATGCTTTCTTAGAGATGCTCAAACATGTTTTGCGAAGGTTGCTTTGTAAAGATGTTTTCTATTTGTTTTCTTAGACCCACCAAACTTAAGATATATATAACTATTGTTCATAAATTCACTAACAAAGTCATATATAGTGTCAATATGCTTGTTGTGTTTATTGAAAGCATTGTTTTTTGACAATGCTTTAACTAGTGGTTGTCATAATATATTTTTGTAGGCTCTTCTTGAGTATGCATCAAATTTGAAAGTGTCCTTTTCATCCAAGCTACTTGGAAAGTTGTTGATATCACTTCAATAAATTCAACATCAGTTGATGAAAGTGTAACAAATGGTTCTTTCTTCGATGCCAATAAGATAGCAACAGATCTAAGATGAAAAATAAGCCCAAATGTTTTTTATCTATCATACATGCTAATTCCCCAATCAGCATACATACAATTGATTAATTTGAAGTCATTGCAAGGTATATACATGATTGCAAAACTCTTTGTTCCATCTATGTATCATACTATTCTTTTTCCAGCTTTCCAATGTGACTCTTTTGGTTTATCCATGAATCTTGATATAAGGATAACCCCATGCATAATGTCCACTCTTGTGGCGGTTGAATACATGAGGTTGCCCACTAATCTTTTAAATAAAGTTCAATCAATACTTGAACTTGTGTCCTCCTTTCTATGTTTTAAACCCAATGCAACAGGTGTTGGAGCTGATTCACATTTGCCATCTTAAACTTCTTTAAAAAGTCATTGGCATACAAAAATGTCTATCTCAGTTTGACTTACCTATATGCCAAGAAAATATCTCATAAGACCCAAATTAGTTCTATCAAATTCATCTTGCATGGTTGTCTTAAATGAGTCAATTGACAAATTAGCAGTGAATATCAAATCATCCGCATACAGGAAATTTACCAAAATTTATCCTTGATCATTGACTTTGACATATAAGGTAGGTTTATTGCCACATTTACTAAACCCAATGTTCACAAAATAATAATCTAGTCTACTATACCAAGGTCTAGGAGCTTGTTTCAATTCGTATAAAACCTATTTTAGCTTATAGACCTTGTGCTTTTCTCTCAAAACATCAAAACTAGGTGGTTTTTTTAATATAAATTTCCTCTTCTAAATTGTCATTTAATAATTTTGATTTGACATCTATTTGGTGAAATTTCCAATTGTTTTGTTCTAGAACAGATAAAATCATTCTAATAGTGTCTAATCTTACTACAGGGGCAAATATTTTATTATAATTTATATCAAGTTATTGTGGGAAGCCTTTCGATACTAGTATTGATTTATGTTTCATAACATTCCCATTTTGATTAAACTTTGTTTTGTAAATCCATTTTACTCCAATTACAACCTTTCCTTTAGAAAGCTCTAAAAGATCCCATATTTGATTCTTTTCAATTGATTGAATTTATTCATCCATAGTTATAATATAATTTTCATCGTTAATTGTATCCTAAAAGTATTTTGGATCAGCTTGTGTTTAAAATGCAAAATTAGAACATAAATACATATTTTTAGTTTCTTGTGACTCATCATGAATATACTTTAGGATATGTGTCCTCTTTGAAGTGTTTATTAATCATGATAGCAATGATGCAAGTATTGGATTAAAAGACTCATTGTTGTTATTACTTGATGGAGTAGATGGATTTGGATTGATAGGTACCTCAGAAGGCATTGTAGGAACATTTTCGTGTGTAGTAGTATTCACACTTTGAATTTCATTGTCCTCATTCTCATGGGGAACACTAGATATAATTGTAGTTATTTTGTCTATGCTACCATCCCAAGCTTTTTGTCAACAAATTATACATCATGACTAATTATTCCCTGCTTTATCACTAGATGGTATAGCTTATATACTTTAGATTGTTCACCATATCCCACAAAGATGAACTTCTCACCTCTCTGATCAAATTTCATTCTTAATTGTTAGGGTATCAAGGAGAATGCTACTTATCCAAAGACTCTCAAGTGTGAGACACTATGCTTCTTTTTTCTCCAAGTTTCGTATGGTATCATATTTATCACTACTTTTGCTAGATACATATTTCAAATGTATACCATGCATGCGACAACTTCATCCCAATATTCATTTGGTACATGTTTATTTTTATCATGCTTTGGATCATTTCCATAATTATCCTATTTTTCCTTTTACTTACATTATTTTGTTGAGGTGTAAATCTAGTTGTAAGCTATTTATTAATCCCATCAGGTATGAAACATTTCATAAATCCATTTGATATGTTTTCCACTTTGGCCTTGAACTCCTTAAAATAGAAAACACATCCATTTTATATTTGAATAATTAGACCCACATTTTTTGGCTAAAAACATCATTGAATGTCAAGAAATATAGATTTTCATTTATGGATGGTGTTTACATCCATCCATAAAGATCTAAATGGACTATCTCAAGTGGATGCCTTACTCTATAAGAATTTCCGAATGAAATTTGTTTCTATGTTGCTTTCCTATTTTACAACTCTCACATGATGTTTTTGGTGGCTCTATTGGTCAAAATCAATTCACCATTATTTTTCTATGCAACAACTACAATCCACTTGATGCAAAAAAAAGACCAACTTTTGGAGGCCATAAATTTTGATCCATAACTTTGTTTGAACTCTTCCATGTATCAAAACGTATGTCTCAAAAATTTTGTTACTTCCCTAAGCTTCTCTCTCCACTTGGAGTAGTTTTTAAAAAAAATTAGAGGTCAAATGAGACCATTCGAGGGTCCAAAATTATAGTTTATTGAATTTTTCATTTTTTTTTAATTTTAAAAATTTGTATATTTTTATAACCGGACATGAACTTTGGTTGAAATTTGTCCAACAGGTTAATTTTAGTGTTTAGATTATTTTAGGAGATTTTTAGGGTTGCACGTGCTTGCATACGAAACATACTAAAAATAGTAGCTACTAAAAATATATGTTTTTTTTAGATTTTAGTTTTTTTGAATTTTTGCATGTCAATTCTATTTCCAAGTTGAAGCTTTTTTAATCATGGTTTCGGTTTTAATTAATTCATGGCAATCAATATGAATCAATTTTGAGTTATTGTTTTAGATCTTGGCCTATTGGTAATTTTATTATCTTAATAGTTTTCAGATTCATTACCACTATTGTTCATATGCCCAAATCTCAAGTGCCATAAGTAAGATTTATTTTCGTATGAGACTTTAAAATCTACTTCAGCAATTGTTTACAATATTTTAGGTTCTAAAATAACTTCACCATGAAACTTAATAGGAAACTTTTTGTTTTCTATCATCACAAATTTTGTAATTAGTCTATTACTAGGTTTCCTATCTGAAATTTGACATTCACCATTATTTAAGTATATCAAATACTCTTTTTACAGTAGTCGACCGATGCTAATGATATTGTGTTGAAGTCCAAGAATATAGTATACATTGGGAATATTCTTTTCTTCTCCTTATTTCATTCTTATGTTAATTTATCCATTCCCCATGATTAATACTCGATATTCTTTCCCCAACTTCACTTCTAATTTTATGAAATCATCCATTGTTACAAACAACTACTTAATTCTACTAGTATGATTGCTACACCTACTATCTAAGAACCATACTTCCTTTCAACTATCTTATACATCATTACATGTTCTCAACATTATGTTTTGTTCACAAGTGTTGTGCTGGTTTTCATTTGTAAAACTTGATTTTTTTCTTTCCATAATCTATTGTTCTTTCACACATTTAGATTCAATAACCCAAAATATTTTACAATAATAACATTGACTATTGGATTTATCACACCTTTATCCTTCGTGATGATTATAATTGTTCAATTTATCTTATTAGTGTAAAACACATATGTGGGCTTGATGTTGATCTTCTACATTCAAATTGAGTATATTTTCTTCCTCTTTTTGGTGAAGAAAGACCTCTACCTCTATTGTCATTTGATCTCCCTCTTGTTCTACTAATTAAAAGTAGAGTTTAAAATTCATTTTCCAATGAAGATGACCCTGACAGATTCAAGCTCTGCTCATGTGATAATAATGAGCCCGTTAATTTATCAACTGACAACTAGGTTATTTCTTTAGACTCCTCAATGGCCATTACTACTTAATTAAATTTTGTTGGCAATATTTCTCAAAATCTTTTTTACAACCTTATAGTCTTACATACCTTCATCATAAGTCTTTATTTGATTTACAATCCTATTACACTTGTAAATAATGAGTCTATATTCTTTGATTCTTTCATTTGAACATTTTCAAATTCCCTTCTAAGTATTTTAAATTTGGAAATTTGAAATTTACTTTTACTTTGGTATGTTGTTTGCAAGGTGTCCCATGCTTACTTTGACCTTGTGGTAGTTGCAACCCTTGGAAAAAGTGACTCCTCCATTATTTGTTGGATCAAGAATAGTGCCTTGGCATCCTTATTCTTATATTCCTACAACAAATCCTTATCATTTTGAGAAAGATCTTGGAATGCTTGCTGATTTACCAATTCTGGGAATCCATTTTTCACTAAATCTCAAACATCTTAAAAACATAATAGAAGTTTCATATTAATGTTTCAATCATCATAATTTTTCCCATTGAATATTGGTATTTAAAATTGAGAAATGCTTCCACTTACTCCTACCATGGCTTCTCCAAAACAAAACAAAACTCCTACCTTTTACTCTTTGCTATGAGGATTTCTCTCTTCCCCTCCGTCGCCCCCTCCCCCCTTTAGAAAAATTTACTCTCCTTGCACCTCTATTTTTATAGAGGGTATACGCTCTACAAGCTATGGCTCTTTTTATTTTATTGGAGCGCTTCTCCTTTTTGACTTGGTCTTGGCCTCCTCCATTATGCTTCCTTTCATTTGGAGTTAGACTCCACACTTGTTCACTGCAAACATACAATAATCTCCTAGACACTCAAATTCAGCTTCGTCACACTTCTACGTGGGAAACGGTCCCTTTTTGTCTTATTAATAGGCTATGGCCTCTTCCTTTTTGTTTGGTAATGGTATGCACTTCTGTGTTGAAGGGACAAACCCTTTAAAAAGATATTTAATCTTTAGCTTCTAGATGCTTCCTGTGCAAACTGCTTCTTAGGGTCGATGAACCACTCTGATACCATATTCGTAGGATTGAGACGCTTCACACAGTTTGATACGGCAAACACATAAAATAGATTAGACCCCAAATAAACCAAATCAAGAACAGAGAAGAACAAAGTTCAATGAAAATTTAAACAATCTTGATATTATGATTACTATAAATACAATTCATAGTGCTTCGTTTCCCATTTTATTCGTTATAAACATAACAATAATTTTAGAGAGCTTTGTTGTTCGTCAACATAATATTCATTTGTTGCATTCAACTACTCATCTACAGAAAACAGAGCATTCACAATTTATTAAAAAAAAAAAAAGAGTATTCTATTGGCTTTGCCTAGAAGGCTCTAGAGGCAACTGAATAGAAAACAATAAACGCAGTTGATGGAGTAGATATAATACACAGGTAAAGAGATTCAAATAGTTTTACGTGGCAGGGGAGATTAAACATCTACTGAGGTGTACCTCCATGTCCTCCGACATAAAAATGTAAAATATATTAATTACAAGCAAGAAAGATTAGTTTAGCATCTGTGTAGTTTTTCTTATCTTCAATTGATTTTCTCATCAATTTATTTAGTCTGAATAGCTTACCCTTCCACGCAGATCTGTTTGTCAAGAAGGTAGCTTATGGGTTAGCGTCAACCTCCTAAACTTTTGGAAGCATGCTCTCTCAGATAAGTTCATTATAAAAATTCACTATAGACATTAACAAGTGGAAGGATTAAACAAAGGCTATCCTTGGATTTTTGATTGATACCTTACCTAAAATGTATCAGGGGATACACCTTTTGATGAATCGAAAAAGTAGTTCTGGGAGCACATGCGCACATTGTCGCAGAATAAGTTAGCAACACAGGAATTGAGTTGTCTTTCCTGGGTAGGCAAGACAATGTGAAAGAAATTTGGATTTGATTCTTCCATTTTATGGGAAGAATGTGGATTGTTGTGGGCTATGTGAAAGAATTTTTAAGTAATTGGGTGGATGTGGGGACAATCAACTTCAAAAGGTTGGAGTGATGGCTCCATCTTTAATGCTCCATCTTTAATTATGTGAAGTTTATGGAAGGAAATAAATAAAGTTATATTTTAAGATATTAGTTTGTATGAGGAAAAAGTGGTGTGTTTGTGAAATTTAGTCCCAGAGAGTTTTGACCTTATCTTACTCCATTTCATATATTTTTGTTTTGAAAGATTTGGATTTTATTATTTTTTAATATGGGATGCATGTGAATTTTTGTGTGTTACATGGAATATATTTTAATTAATTGTTTAGATATGGGAGATGATTGACTTAGTAAGACTTGGGTGATTGTTCTAACATTAATGATGAGAAAATTTGTCCAAACATTTAGAAGCCTTAACTTTTGATCTGTAGTTTTGTTTGATCTCTCATTCACTTCAAAATGACTATCTCAAAAATATTGGTATAGCCATAACCTACCTTATCTTGATATCAACATTTTTTATATTTTTTGGTGGCCATCCATGATCATGTAAGGGTTCGAAAATATATTTTACTATTTTTTTAGTATTTTTTTATTTTTAAAAATTCTATAGTTTTGTAACCAGATGTGAAAATGAGTTGAAATTTGTTTGATAGGTTAATTTTGATGTTTAAAATATTTTTAGTGCTGCATATGCTTGCATGTCAAACTTACTAAAATAGAAGCTACTAAACATAACATAGCATTTTTATTTTTCTAGATTTTTAAAATTTTGCATATCAACTCTAATTTTGAGTTGAGGTTTACTTATGCATGTGTATGTAGTTTTTTTATTCATTAATTTTGAATCAACACAAGTTATTATTTTAGAACTACTATGCTTATTGATTTATTTTCCTTTATAATATTCACATTCATTAGTTGGTATCACAGGAAGTTTAAATCTTTGAGGTATAAGAGATGGCAAGAGGATGAAGAGGAATTAATTAGATGAATAGAACTACGCAAGAGCTACAGAGGCAAGTAGAATATTTAATCTTAATTTTTTGCAAATCAAAGATAAAGAAGAGGAAAAGACAAAGTAGATGAAGACACAAATCATGAAGAAGAATATTTGTAAGTGGAAGAATAATAGGGACAACCACCATTAATGAAAGAGAAGATGGTGAGAGATTTAGAGGTAAGGAATGAAGATATCAAGGTTGAAGTTTTACATTATTGAGGAAGTTTAAAACTAGAGGAGTTCATAGACTCGATGAATTACATGGACAATTTTTTTGAATGAAAATCTCTAAGAGAAGACAAGAAGGTAATGTTTGCATGTAAGAAATTGAAGGGGAATACAATGATTTTATGTGATCCCCTATGGAAAAAAAGATAGATAAATTGTAAAGTGAAGATCAACTCATGGGAAGAGATTTAGATTTTTTTTTGAGAGAAACCTCTTCTTATAGATTATGCACAAACCCTATACAAAAGATTACAAAATTAAAGGAAAAAAGATCACATTATACAAGAATATGCATATTATTTTTACAAGTTTTCCATATGCATGGAGAATGATGAAACATAAAAGGAAATGAATGCAAGGTATGTAAATAGTTAGAACTTTTCTATTCAAGATGAATTGAACATGTACAACATACATTGCATGAAGAAGGCTTATCAATTAGCTTTGAAGGTATAAGAAATATAAATTAAATAGAATTTCATAAGATCATTTGGAATTGGGATATGAATAGGACAATCCCATCTAATGTTGAGGAGGATTCAATATCTATAGATATGGGTTTAATACCACTAGAAAAAATCATCAGGTAGAGCAGAAAAGAAAGAAGATAATAGACAAGGGTTTCAATACTAACAAAGATGAAGAGGATTTCAGAGAGGATGAAGACATGGTGGTGGTAGAGGATGGCTATGAAATAAACATAGGGCTTATGTTTATTACATATGTGGAAAAGGACATAGAGCATCTGATTCTTTGTACTATCAAAATCAAGAAAGGAGGTAAGAGGATTGTCTAAGAGTGAATTTAGTTAAGCTTAAGGTTAAAAAAAAATACTAAAATTAAAATATTAGATATTGGATAAAATCTCATGAAGAGAAGAATAATTATTGCTCTAAAGAAATGACCTGCAAAGAATAAAGAAGGTGGTGATGGAGGGCTATGAATAAAGATTTTTCAAACAAGCTATACTTCAGAAGTTAATGTATACAAAACAATTATGGATGGTGGCAGTTGTAAAAATATGATTTTTAAGGATATGATTGTGAAACCTCTATTTGAGTGTGAAAAGATACTAATCCTTACCAAATTTCATAGTTTAATAAATGGAACGAAATTACAATAGTTAAAAGGTAATTAATGATTTTTTTAATAGGAAAAACTTATAAGCATGATATGGTGTGATTTTATACCCATGGATGCATGTTGTGTGTTACTGGGAAGGTCATGATAGTTTGATACAAAATCCAATCATGATGGAACAAAAAACACATATGCTTTATGGAAAGATGGTATGCAGGTAGTTTTGTTATCTCTTAAATAAAAATGACATGTGGTCTACAAATGACTTTATCAAATACATGAAGATGATATGTTGTTATGTATTAGTATCAAATAAAAAAGACACAAAAGTGGTACAAATACCAATAGAAATAACATGAGTGTTGAAGTAATATGCATATGTCATCCCTAATGAGTCACCAAATGGTTTAACACCAAAGAGATAAATTCAAAATCATATTTATTTGATTCCATGATCAACTCTACCAAATTAAGAAAATTATAAAATGAGTCCAATAAAAACATACATAATTAAATAATCAAGTTAATTAATTGGTGAAAAAGGGTGTCATATGGGACAATATGAATCCATGTACAACCCCAACATTGCTAACTTCAAAGAAAGATGGATGCTAGAGGATTTGTGTGGATAGTATAACATTAAATAAAATTACCATCAAGTAAAGATTTCCTATACCTTGTTTGGATGATATGGTGGATGTGTTTATAAGAGCTCAATATTTTAACAAGATTAATCTAAGGAGTGGATCCTATCATATTTCATTTCATGAATGAGATGAATGGAAAATAAAATTTAAAGTTTGAGATGGTTTATATAAGTTGATGATGACTACATTATGATTATCTAATGCACCCAACACATTTATGAGGATGATGAACATAGTGATTAGTGATTACATTGGTAATTTTGTAGTGGTTCATTTTGATGATATTTTGATATTAATTAAAACTAAATGGCAACACATAGGGTATTTTAGAATTGTATTATAACTGTTAAGAGAGGAAAAAATCTATGCAAGTTTGAAGATTTGTAGGTTTGTATAGAAAAATTTGATAACTTTGGAGTTTGTCACTTCATTTGTCTTTTCTTAACTTTATCTTTTCTCATCATTTTAGATCCTATATGAACACATGTCAAATTTCCTGTCCACTACTCATGAGATTACTTAGTAAAAAAAGAGAATTATAAATTCATTTCTCATCAAGAGTCACCTCCTTGGTTCAATGAAAATATTTGTATTTTGAATAAACTCCCCAAAGCCAATGGCATTTGTTTTTATCTATGAAATGGAAACCCTAGATTTGTTATATATTACAAAGGTATGGTTTTTGTAGCCCTAAAAATGTGTCTTTGTAAAAATTAGATTCATAAAGGCCTGACCTTGTGCTTCTCCATTTATTTTTGTCTTGGAAGATTTGGATTTGATTCCTTCATTTTATGGGAATAACGTGGATTGTTGTGTGCTCTGTGAATGAAATTTTAAGTAATTGCATGGATGCATAAGATGATTGACTTAACAAGACTTGCTTTATGGATACATATTTAGTCATGTGCAGTTTATGGAAGGAAATGAATAAAATTATGTTTTGAGATGTTAGCCTCTATGAGGTGAAAGTTGTGTCTTTGTGAAAAGTAGATTCAAAGATTCCTTACCTTATACTTCTCCATTTCCTATTATCTTGGAATATTGGGAATTGACTCTTTATTAATGTGGGAATAATGTGGATTGTCATGGGATACATTTAATAAATTTTAATTAAATGGTTGGATGCGGGGGATGATTAAATTATTAATATTTGGGTGACATTTCCATCTTTCATGATGAAAAAAATAAATTTAAACATCTCGAGGCCATAAATTCTGATATGTATGTCTATTTGATCTCTCATTCATATCAAAATGACTATATCAAAAACCTAAATGCAGCCATAATCTTCTCTATCTAGAGAAAGACATTTTTTATATTTTTGGGTGGCCATAAATGACCAATTTAATGGTATTCAAAGAGATGTGTACACAATATTTATCACATGCAATTACATAATCAACCAAATGATACATAGAGGAAGATAATTTGAAGATACAATAATATTCTTACACTTTATTATTTTTTATATCAATCAACTTATGAAAGATTACTATTATATAGGAAAATTATTTCCTATAATTGGAGAGATCATATCTCCAGCATAGTCTCTCACATCCCTATTATAACTCAACCTAACAAATTGACTATAATAAAATATATTATTACCATAATATATTTGAGTAACTAAATTATATAATTTAATAACTAACTCACTCAATATAATATTTACCTCTCAGTAAATATCCAATGTAAAAGCTAATGCAATAAACTAATTTCTAACATTCTCCTTCTTAGTTTTTACATGGTACAAAAAAATTCACACTCTCATCTACATTATGCCCACCCCTATGACATGCCTTATTTAGCTCATGACTTTGATACAAATAAAGGCTCACTTCTTCTATGGTTTAAAATATATTTACTACAAACCTTGACATTATCAAGACCTATAAACTATTCACCTCTGATAGTTTTATGGATCTACCACAAACCATTTCAAGATCTATGAACTGAGTTACATTGGTGATTTTTATCCTTTCACTATTTTTTCACATCAAGGAATCCTATTTTAAATTTCACACAAATTACATTACTTGAATAAGCATGTAATTCTATTATTATTTGCAAACATACAATAAATACTTTTAAAAAATACACTACACTACATATGTCACCAAATATTTTTTGCCCCATTATTCGTGATAGATGAGAGGATAATAAACCTCTAGCCTCCATTTCCTTTTTCCTCTAGTACGTGAATCTACTCACTCAGAAAAAATGATGATGAATCTTAGATGTAATTTTTTGAGGAGAAAGCCCCCCATAATTCGAACATCAAATTCAAGAAAAAACATGTCTGTGAGACAAATATTTTTATATTTTACAATTTTTTATAATGAATCTATATAACACCTAAGCCTCAAAAACTTTGACATTTTCAACATATGGACACTTTGAATTTTTTTGACTTGACACTTTTTTACAATAGTAACTTTTACAGACATACATTAACTTGGGCTCAACATAAAAATTGACTCAAATATTTTTTATTTTTAACTTTTGAATTTTAAAAAACTTGAGATGATTTTAATATGACACTTTTAACATAAAATAAACTAAGAAACATTGACATGGAACGAATGATACTTATTGATTGTAGACATAAAACATAATATAAATGTTCTGACACTTTATTAAAAATCCAATTACATATTGGATTTTTAAAAATAAAACTAAACAAGACCTATTAAAGTAAACTAACTTCTAACTCAAATAAAAAATTAATTTAATACCAAACAAAATAAACTATTTGATAGTACACATAAATAATATTAACTGGACATACAAATGTAGAGATGGCAGAACCTGATAGATGAGATTATATGTCATGATTTTCCTTCCATTTTTTTGTCAACGGATACTCTTCTATGTATAAATGACTCACTTACATCCTCTGATTTTATCTTTTCAATAATTTACACCAAGAATCAAAAGATGAGTTTGGTAAATGCTGACTATTAAAATAATAGGTGACATCAAAATAATAATCATGCAATGATCTTGAATGGGCCATGGTTAATGTAGATTCATTGATAATAGACCAAATAACAAAGACAAGATGAAAGGGAAATATGTTGTTAATAATATCAAAATTTATGATACCAACATAATTGATCTAATTTATTTCTAATAGGCCACTCTGTTATAAATATGGCACCTTGACAGCATAATAATTTTTACATGAATAGAACTAAGTGATTTCAAGACACAAGTAAAAATGTGCCGATTACCTTGAGTAATTTGGATACATTGAGTCCATGAATTCTCAATTTATATGTTCAAATAATAACCTTGACATCTCTCAAAGAATTAAAAATGTACGGATCTAAAAACTTTAGTGCAACGAAGAAATATAAGACTTGTTGAAGCAATTTTAGACACTTTTCATTATTGACTACACTTTACAAAGATAAACTACACACACATACTATCTACACTATTACATATTAATGAAAGTTACTCAAAGGATTCTCATCATTTAGGATAATCACAATGATCATTTGATCTACTCCATACAACACTCAGGCTCTCATCCTGCGCTAATACCACATAATGATATTTGAAGAGGTGCACACAGTGTTTATCACATGCAATTACATAGTGAACTAGACCATACACATAGGAAGATAATTTTAAGACATAATAATAATTTTACACTCTATTTTTTATTCTATCAATAAACATATGAAAGATTACGATTATATAGGAAAACTATTTCCTATAATTGGGGATATCATATCTCCACCATAATCTCTCACATCCCTATTATAACTCACCCTAACAAACTGATTATGAGCGAATATATTGTAACTATAATAAATTTCAATAACTAAATAATATAATCTAATAACTAACTTGGTCAATATAATATTTACATCTCAATAAATATCCAATGTAAAAGCTAATGTAATAAACTATATCTTAACACATCTAAGAGTTTGGAAATATGTTTTAGTAATTTTTTAGTATTTTTTAATTTTTAAAAATTATATAATTTTGTAATCAAACATGAAACTTGAGTTTAAATTCATCTAATAGGTTAATTTTAGTGTTTAGAATATTATTAAATATTTTTAGGATTGTGCGTGCTTACATGTGAAATATAATAAAATAGTAGCTACTAAACATAACAGGTTAATTTTTTTTATTTTTTTATTTTTCAAAATTTTGCATGTCAAATTTAATTTTGAGTTGAGTTTTACTTATGAATTTGTTTATAATTATTTTATCACATGACCATCCTTATACAATTTCATAAGTAATAAACATAAAGCGTTGAGTTTATTATATAAACATAAACGTAGAGAGGATGTCAAATTTAATTTTGAGTTGAGTTTTACTTATGAATTTGTTTATTACATGTGTGGAGAATAAGTACATAGAGATTTTGAGTTTTCTTACTATCAAAATCAAGAAAAGAGGTAATAATATTATCTAAGAGTGAATTTATTTGAGATGTAGATGGAAGAGCATAATACTAAAGTTACAATAATGGATATTGGAAAAAATCTCATGATGAGAAAAATAATTATTTCTCTAAGAAAATAACACAAAAATAAAAGAAGGTGGTGATACAAGGCTATGAATAAATATTTTTTGAACATGTTGTACTTTAGGAGATAGCATATTTAAAAAAATTATAGATGGTGATAGTTGTGAAAATACAATTTTTAAGGATATGATTATGAAACTAGGTTTGAGTGTGAAAAGATACTAATCCTTACCAAATTTCATAATTTAAGAAATGGAATGAAATTACAGTAGATCAAAGGTATTAATAATTTTATTATGGGAAAGACTTAAAAGTATGATATATGGTGTGATGTTATACCCATGGATGCATGCCATGTGTTATTGGGAAAGCCATGATAGTTTGTTATAAAATCCATTCGTGATGGAACAAAGAACATATATACCTTCCTGAAAGTTGGTATGAAGGTAGTTTCAATAGCTATTAAATAAAAAGTGCATGCTAGAGGCATGTTATCCACAAAATAATTATCAAATACATGAAGATAATATATTGTTGTTATGCATTAGTAGAAAAAAAAGAGGACACAAAAGTGGTGCAAATACCAATAAAAACAACATGAATTTTGAAATAATATGTATATGTTATACCTAATGAGTTATCAAATGGTTTATCACTAAAGAAAGATATTCAACATCATATTTATTTTATTTTAAGATGAACTCTACCCAAGAAAACAAGTTATAACATGAGTCTAGAAAAATATATGTAATTGAACAAAGAAGTTATTAAATTGTTGAGAAAGGTGTCATAATGGAGAGTATGAGTCCATGTATAAAACCAACATTGATAGCTCCAAATAGATATGGATGGTGGTGGATAGTAGAATAATAAATAAAATTACCATTATTTAAAGGTTTCCTATATATCATTTATATGATATGATGGATGTGATTATAGGAGAAAATTTATTTATCCAGATTAATCTAACGAGTGGATACTATCATATTCGGATTTATAAATGAGGTGAATGGAAAACAAAATTCAATACTAAAGATGGTTGTGAGATTTAATTTGTTTAAGGGCTTATGTGATACTCATCTATATTTCATAATGATAATTGATCATTATATAAATCCATTAACAAGTGAGATAGGTACTATTCATGGTGAATATCTTATATAGGACAATTATCTCTACAAATGGAAATAAGTATATATTCTAGTTAGGTCTGTAAGAGACAATATTATAAAATAATTACATATTGGTGTATTAACTATACATTTTGGTAAGATAATGATAATAAATTTGGTGTAGGAGAAGTATTCTGGCCAAAGATGAAGTGAGATGTGAGAAGATGTATTTCAAGGTGCAAAATATGTTAGGTGGCTAAAGGAAATGCACTGAATATGGGGTTATACATGACATTACAAGTTTCAAGAAGACCATTGACGTATTTTATTATGTAATTTTTATTATGATTACCAAATACACATGGAGGAAATGATTCCATTGTTGTTGTTGTACACATGTTTTATTAGATTCATTATTTTATTTAATGTAATAAAACCAATAATACCACTAGAGTTATAGAATTGTTTGTTAAGGATGTTGTGAAATTATTGGTTTTTATTTAAAGCCATTACATCAAATTGGGACACAAAATTTATTTGTCATTTTTATAAGACTTTCTGGAAGAATATGGGAACCAAGCTAGGATTATGTGGTGCATACCACCCACAAATGTATGGGCAGACAAAGTTTATAAACTGGAGTTTTGAAAATTTGTTGAGATCATAGTCAGAAAAAAGCAAAAATTATGGGACTTAGATTTACCATAGCCTCAGTTTGCATATAATAGTTTAGTGAATAGATCAATAGGAAAATTAGTATTTTAGATTGTTTATGAGTGAAATACTATGGGATTCTAGATTTAGTATAGTTAATAATTATAGAACAAGTAAGTGATGATGGAAAAGCATTTATCGAGCATATACAACTATTGCAAGAAAAACTAAGAAAATAATTACAAGAATTTGATGAAAAGCATAAAACTATAGCAGATTTCAAAAAAAGGTAAAAATTTTTTTGAAGGAGATTTAGTGATGGTTTATTTGAGGAAAGGGATATTTACAATAGGCAAATACAACTTGTTTAAGTACAATAAAATTAGATCATGAACGATGGTAAAGAATATCAATGAAAATGCTTATAATAAGATTTTACCACATAATTTTGATACCTATTAAATATTAAATGTTTTATATTTATATTTTTTCCATGGAGAATATGGTGAAGGTATATAAAGATGAATATGTAGGCTGGGAGCAATAGGTACCAAAGAAGATATAAAAATAGTGCAAGTTATCGATAAGAAGACTGTAAACCAAGGGAAAGGAAGTTATAACAAGCATTTGGGAAAGTGAGAAGGAATAAATAAGAAATACAACACTTGAATTTATGAATGGGATAAGGATAAGATTCATGAGAATAAATGGAAGTAATATAATCAGAGTAACTTGTAATAGATGAGTTGTTCTCAACTAGAGGTGAATGATGCAAAAATTAAATTAAAACTTCTAGAGGCCATAAATTTTGATCCATATCTCTTTTTGAGATCTCCATCTTCGAAAAATGATTGTCAAATAAATATTGGTGAATCCATAACCCACCCCATATAGTTATGGATGTTTTAAATAGTTTTCAAAGGCCATATGTGTCAATCTAAGGGTTCAAAAATATGTTTTAATATTTTTTAGGATATTTCTATTTTTATAAATTATAATTTTATGTAACCCGATGTGAAATTTAATTAAAATTCATAAAATAGATTAATTATAGTGTTTATAAAATTTTAAAAGATTTTTAGGGATATTAGCGCTTATATATAAAACTTACTATGATAGAAGTTACTAAAATAATTGGTAGAGTTTATTATTTTTAATTTTTTTAAAAAATTTCATGGTAACTCCAATTATGAGTTGAATTTTATTTATTCATGTGTATGTAATTATTTTATTTATTCAATATAAATAAATATAGGCTATTAGTTTAGAATTATTGTGCCCCTTAATTTATTTACCCTAATAGTATTTGGGTTCATTATTTGGTACAGATCAGGGTCAAATATTAGAGGTGTAAGATATTGTGAGAGGAGGAATTGCTCATATGAATAAAAATATGAAATAACCATAGAGGAGAGTCAAACAATTAACTATAATTTTTGTAAATTAAATAAAAAAAATATTAGAACATAAAGTAGAGGATGCAACAGCCATGAAGAAGAAATTTCGTAAGAGGAGGAAATAATATGAACAACCATAATCAGTGGAAGAGAGGATGATTAGAGCCTTAGAGGTAAGGAACAAAGGAATCATTATTGATGTTCCAGATTATGGAGAACTTTTAAAACCATAGGAGTTGATAGACTAGATGAATAACATAGAGAAGTTTTTTGAATGGAAAAAATCTAAGATAAGATAAAATGGTAAATTTTGCATGCAAATAATTTAAGTCTCATATAATTAATTAGTGGGATCATATGGAAAAATAAATACAAATAAAAAGTAAAGAGAAGATCAAATCATGGGAAAATATTTAGAAGAACCTAAGAGAGAAATTTTGTTTTATGGATTATGCACAAACCCTATACAAAAAATTTAAAAATTTAAGGAAAAAGGGTCATATCATACACAAATAAACAAATGAGTTTTACAATATTTCCATACATATTGAGGATGACAAATCATGGCTATAAGGTATGTAAATGCTTTAAATTTTTCTTTTTAGGATTAATTGAGAACACATTGAATATTTTATGAGGTGATCATCAATTACCTTTGAAGACAAAATGAAAATAAATATAAAAATTTTTAGAAGATAATTTAAGCATAGGCCATGAAGAGGATGATCCCCACCAATAAGGAGACATGGTGGATTCAATACCAATAAAGGTATGTTCAATAACACTATAAGAGAGTCATCATGTGGTGTAAAAACGAAATAAGATAATAGACAAGGGTTTAACTACCAACAAAGAGAAATATGATTTCATAGAGGATGAAGGTATGGTGGTGGTAGAGGATGGATTTCAAATCAACATAGGCCTTATGTTTTTTATAGATATGTAGAATAAAGACATAAAACATTTGAGTGTATGCACTACCAAGATCAAGAAATGAGGTAAGAGGATCACCTAAAGATGAATTTAGCTAAGACTGAGATGGAAATGTAAATTATTAAATTTGTAGCAACATATAATGGATAAATTCTCATGATAAAATATATAAGGCGGTGATACATGACTATAAACAAATAGTTATTTGACAAGGTGTACTTCAAGTGGTAAAATATGAAAAGTAATTATAGATAATAGTAGTTGCCAAAATATGGCTTCTAAGGACATGATTGAGAAATTAGGTTTATAATGTTGAAACATCCTAATCAGTATTGGATTTCATAGTTTAAGAAAGGGAAAGATGTTACAGAATTTAAAATGTTCTAAATCAAATTTTATATAATAAAATATTATAATGATAAAATATGGTATGATGTTATACCCATGAATGAATGACATGTATTATTAGGAAGGTCATGACATTTTGATAAAAATTAATTTGTGATGGAGTAATGAACACACATTCTTTCTGAAAAGGTGGTATGAACGTAGTTTTGTTACCTCTTAAAGAACCAGGGCATGTTGAAAGCATATATATATATATATATATATATAAGAAATCCAAATTATATATTTTTATTATTCATTAGTATTAAATAAATAAGAAACAAAAGTTGTGTAAATATCAATAAAAGTAATAGGATTGTTCGAAGAGCATGTAGACATCATACTTGATGAGATATTAGATAATTCACCACCAAAAAAAAATGCTCAACATCATATTTATTTGATTCTAGGATATTATTTAACCAATCAATTATGTTATATGATGAGTACAATATAACATGCACAATTGAATAAGCATGTTAGTAAATTGGTGAGAAAGTGTGTAGTAAGGGAGACATGTGAAACACTAGCAATGCTAACTCAAAAAAAAGATAGAGGGTGGAGGATTCATGTGTATATTAGAATAATAAATAATATTTACATCATGTATATATTTCCTATATGTCATTTAGATGATATGATAGATGTGAATGCATGATCACAATACTGTACCAAGATTGATCTATGAAATGGATACTATTAGATTCAGATTTGTGAAGGAGATGAATAGAAAAAAATATTCAAGACTATATATGATTTATATGAGTAGATGGTAATTCCATTTAAATATCCAATGCATCGACAAAAGTTATGAGGGTGATGAACACAATGCTATGAGATTAGATTGGTAAATTTATAGTGGTTTATTTTTATGATATTTTTATACTTAGTAAAACTAAAAGGAACACTTAAGGCATTTGAGATTGGTATTATAATCATTAAGAAAGGACAATATCTATAAAAATTTGAAGAATTTTAGGTATATGTAAAATAGTTACATATTTCATAGATTCCTAGTTTTACTAGATGGTGTAAGAATAGATGAGAAAAAGTAAAGGCAATTATTGACTGGCCTATTCCAAAAGCATGATAGAGGTATGAATTTCCCATGGTATAGAAAAAATTGACAAAAAGTTAAATAAGAATTTCATTAGTCTTGTTTTATTAATAACATACTATTTGAGAAGGAAAAACATGCATGGACATGTTCATCAATGAAAAAACTTTGAGATATTGAAGAAGATTATAGAAAATTCTATTTTATAAATACTCAAATTTAGAAAAGTGTTTGAGGTTGATTTTTATATTTCATATGTGGGAATTGATATTATGTTGATTAAAGAAGGAAAAATAATAGAATATGAATGACAGACCTATCTAAATTCACCTACCATACCTCCTTTTATAGTTCTTGGGTGACTATAACATTAAAGCCATAGGCAACTCCCTAGAATTTTTTTTTTAAACACACCTAGACAATATTGTCCTATAAGTAGGAAAACATTCATAGTCCTAAACACTCAGCAATGAAGGATTACTATTCCATTAACATATCTATTTCAACACACGGCATTTGACTAAAGACTGTAAAAATCATAGAAAAAATGGAAACTTCTTGGTGGTTATACTTCTAACCTACCCAACTCACTATGGAGGCTTATAAATCTGTGAGTGATGATTTAGATTCATTTTTAGGTGATCTTAAGCCTCATTATCCAAATGGTGATCATGTTAACTTTACTGATAGAAAGGAGGATTCCAAGGCAAACCCACGAACTCCAAATGTGAGGTAGTTAGTAATTATATTGGAAAACCTTATTCAAACTATTGATAAGGGCATTAATATACTTATTGAAATAATGAGGAAGGAACCATTGGATATGGCTTCAATAGAAGACAAATCGTATCCCTCTAAATATTTTTAAATCTTAATACTTTTAGCAACACAATCTGGAAGACAAGGGGGTGTGGACTAGAGTGCAAAGGAAGAAAAATGGAATTAGATATGAGTCTAACATGACACTCCATTTAGGGGGGAAAGTGTAGAAATTAAATGATATACAAGAGTGTGATCTAGGTTTTTGAAGGGATTCATAGATGTGTTGTCTAAAATTTTAGTGGAAAAAGAAAATTTGTGGAAGGTTATCTATTTCCTATTTCATCTTTGTCGATGGTAGAGCTATTTTGCTTGTTTTTTAAAGGTTTAGTGTAAGATGGTTCTATTATGTGAATGGTGCTTTACTAGATATGTTGACCTACCTAAGCATTGTTTGGTCCCACATGGCCTTCTTAGGAGGGATATTATTTCTCATTTATTGTGAAAAAGTTTTATGAAAGAAGATGATTGGTGGAAACTTCTCTATTTCCTACTTGTTGTTCTATTTTTCATGGTATTCTTATTGTGGCAATTATTTTGAGTTTTATTATTATATGATTTGTATTGGGGTTAGGTTCCTTGCTAAACCCTTTTATTTACCTTACCTAATAAAAAATAGAATATTTCAATGAGAAATTAAATGAGGTAAGAACAAAGTATTATACTTATGATGTTGAATATTTTAACATTGTGTAGGCATTAAGACATCAGAGGCATTATATAGAATAATTTTATTCATTTTACTGATCAAGATGCATTGAAGTAGGTGTACACTAAAAATAAATTAAATTGTGAGAATGTAAAGTGGTTGTCTTTCTTTCAAGTATATACTTTTGTATTGAATCATAAATCAAGAAAGTAGAATTAGGTATTTGATGCTTTGAACATGAGAGTGGTGTTGTTAACTGTTATGGTCAGTAAAGTAGTTGGATTTGATGTTTTTAAGGACATGTATGATACTGATCTAGATTTTGGAATGATAATAAAGTAATGCATTAAAAATTGATACATGTATTATTATTTATGAATATCTTATACATGATGGTTATTTCTTATAAGGAAAATAATTATGTATTCTAGTTGGGTCTCTAAGAGATAATATTATAAAATAATTGCATAATGGTTATTTAACTGGACATTTTGGTAAGATGAATACAAAGCTTTGGTGGAGGATAAGTATTTTTGGTCAAATATGAAGAGATATATGTCAAGACATGTTTCAAGGAGATTGATATGTCTTATTGCTAAAGGGCATACATAGAGTACATGGTTATACATGCCATTACTAGTTTGAAGAGGATCATGGATAGCATTTAGTATGGATTTTGTGTTGGGATTACCAAAAACATAAATAAGTAAAGAATCATTTTTAGTTTTTGTAGATAGGTTTTCTTAGATGATTCATTTTATTACATATAAGAAACCTAATAATACTTCAAGATTTATAGAACTATTTTTTAAAGATGTGAGATTGCATGGTGTTCCAAAAATTATTATGTCAAAAAGGGATATAAAATTTATTAGTCATTTTTAGGACATTTTTAAATAAGATGAGAACTAAGATACAATTTATTTTAGTGCTTGTCACCCATAAATAAATGAACACACATATTTTGTAAATAGGAGCTTCCAAAATTTATTGAGATGCATAGTCGGAGATAAGCCCAAATAATGGGACATGGATTTAACATAGGATGAGTTTGGATATAATAGTTCAGTGAATAGATCTATATGAAAATCAATATTTTATGCTATTTATTGGATAAATTTTATGAGTTTTAGATTTTTTTACATTTACCAATTATATAATGAGTTAGTGATGATGTATAAGTATTTTCTATGCATATAAAACAAATGCAAGAAGAAGTAACAAGAAATATCCATTAAGGTAATGATAAGTATAAAGAAGTATTAGATGTTAGAAGAAGGTTAAAATTATTTTAAGAAAGATATTTATTAATGGTTTACTTGAGGAAAAATAGATTTACAATAGACACATACAACAAGTTGAAGTACAAGAAAATTTGACTATGCAAAATTTTGAAGAAGATCAGTGATAATGCTTCTTAGGTGTGTATACCATAGAATTTTGATATCTCTACAGTATTTAATGTTTTAGATTTATATTATTTCCATGGAAAATATGGTGAAGGTGAAAAATATGAAGACGTGGGTTGGTAGTAATAGGTACCAAATAAGAAAAAAGAAAACATAATGTAGGTTCTAGATAAGAAGATAGTGAACACAAGGAAATGATGTTAGAATAGTTATTTGGTATAGTGGAAATGATTATAATAGGAAGATAACACTATAATTTGAGAGTGAGAGTTGAATACGATTGATAATAATAAATGGTAGAAGTATAATTAGAGTAATTCACAGGAGTTGGGTAATTTTCAACTAGAGGAGAATGATGTAGAAAAATAACCAAATTTTTGGATGCCATAATTTTTTATGTTCAGATCCATTTGATCTCTCCTTCAAGCTAAAATGAAAATATCAAAAATATTGGTATATCTATAAGGCACCCTCTCTAGTTATGAACATCTTTTTATACTCTTTTATAAGCCATCCAAGACCATTTGATGTTTCCCAAATGTATTTCAATACTTTTTTAGTATTTTTCTATTTTTTAAAATTGTATATTTTTATAACTAGACATAAAATTAATTTTAAATTCATATGATAGGTTAATTTTATTGTTTACAATATATTTGAAGTTTTTTAGGTAAGCACATGCTTGCATGTAAAGCTTACTAATAGAAAGCTTAAATTTTTTTAATTCTTAGTTTGTAGCTGATTTATATTTTTCATGTCAACTCTAATACTGAGAAGAGGTTTATATATGAATACATATAAAACTATTTTAATCATTAAATATGAA
>JARHVA010004874.1:1067500-1137500 GCA_037957365.1 Torreya grandis
TCATAAATTTTATGTATCTCAAGATCGATGAGACAATATGATTTTGAGGTAGTATTATACCCAATAGTAGGAAATGGAGTGTCTTCAGTTTGATTTTATTCATATTTTTAGTTGGGACATGCATATATGATGTAAATTTAAATACTCTTAGATGGGATATTGAAGGTTTATGGACCACTGCATACCTCTTCTGGTGTCTTTTATTGCACGATATTCATAGGTTCCCTATTGAGAAGATATATAACTATCTCTACTTCTACTACCCATAATGGTGCCTCTAAATTTTTAATAGAAAGCATGAATAATACATCTTCATGAATGAATGATTATGTCTTTCTAAAATTAAATTTTATTGGGGAATATAGGGAGTAGTTATGGGTTTTTTTATGCCATGTTACTTCAAGAAAAGTAGTAATTCCTTTGATGTGAATTACCCCTTGATCTAAGTGGAGGAGATGAAGAGCCCTCTTTGATTAGGTAACAATAAGCTAGTATAAGACCTTAATATGAGTAATAACTTCACTCTTATTCTTCATAGAGAATACCCATTTCTTTCGAGATAAATTATCAATGAATAATTAGAATTCCTTGAATCCTGGAAAATAAATAGGTAGGGGTTTGCATAAATTGGTATGTACCACATTTAGATGATCCTTGGCATGTGAGGAATTCAGATTGAACATAACTCTATATTATTTTCCAACAAGGCATATAGGGCATACATGCAAACAATGTGACAAATGATGAAGTCTATAGACCATGGATTTAGAGTTGATATGGTATAAAAAACAAATATAAAGGTCCCCATATTGAAAACATTAGATGGGAGTGGATTCTTTCTTAAAGGTAGAAAGAGAAAATGCAAAAGATGAAATGATATCTAGCAAAAATAAAATATACTTCAAAAATACTCTATAAATTACCATGTATTCCCATGAGACCAAATAATATTTGGTTACATTCTTGATCATGGATTATACCTTAACATAATTCTTTAAGATCTAACTTCTAGAAAATAGTTTTTTTTTCAATATAGGTACATACAATACCTTTATGAGTGTATATGTTATTATCCCAAGAGGAATGGTGATAGTTCTAATTCATTTTACAACATACTTCTTCTCATCTATAATTTGACCCTAATCTCCAATGGGTTGATTCATTATTAAATCAAAAATATAATTACATCCTATCATATGCTTTTTGGTGTCAGAGTCAATCAACCAAACATTACATATTGGTGACGAGGTTTGGAAGATGATAATTATGTTCTTATATGCATTTCAATCTAATTTTACTTGTACCTCCTCTTTAGATGTGTCATCCATGTTCTAGTTGATGTTTTGACACTACATGTCCATGTTACTTCTATTATTGAAGACATATTTTTTATTTATGTGAATCATCTCCACTAGATGTACCCTCTTGACAAGATGAGCCTTGTGTTAGGGAATTATACTAGAAATGATCAATACCATGCATATTGGTGCAATAAATATGACACCATGATTTCACCTTCTCATATTTCTATTATTTGTATGACTCCTTTAGTGGTTATTTTAGCAAATTTGAACCGTACTTCTTTGAAACCATGGCTTTATCCTATAACTCAGCTTGCATGAAATGGATGGCTTCTTCTTATTGAATTAAATACACCAGCTCTTAAAAATACACTACTTTCTTTGTAACGTTTAGTGTCATGACAAATGTGCTAAATTGAGAGGGGAGAGGGCACAATGTGATCATAACCAACATCTTGTCCTCAATCATTTCTCAAATTACAATTAGTTCTACTCAAAAGACATCCACCTAGCATAATAACTCCTCGTCTTTCTGACCATCTTTCATACTGAGATTATGAAGCTTGGACTAGAGATGGAGGATATTAATTTCATTCTTCACCTTGTAGATAATGGATATAATGTCCTAAGGGTCCTCTGATGTTGGCACATATCGAATATGAGGTTGAAATTCATTGGTGATACTAAGTGTGATCAAGATCAAGGACTTGGCATTTCACTTGTCATATTTCTATTTCTCATCATCTCCATTAGGATACGTCACTATACTAGTGATGATTCACAATAATTATTTAAATATAATATCATATTCATCTTTATCTTCAATGTGATAAAATTTGGCCCTTTGATAAGTTGGGCATTATATAAGAGTAATTTTGGAGCAAACATTATCTTTACTTATTTATGAAATATTTCAAAAAGCTAACAAAATAGTATTTTATTGCTTCAAATTCTAATAAAAAATGTATCTTATTTAAATCACCTTCTTTTCTCTATCAATAGGAGTATCCATCTTAGAAACAAGACAATATCAACCTTGTACGAAACTCTATCATATAAAAACTTTATTAATTATGTCCACTTTATTTGTAAGAATCATCTTCTTGGGAGTAGAATCTATGGACTTTGGTATTGCAATATTCAACGCCACCTTCCTAGTGTGTCTCATTTTCCTTTCTATTATGACCATGCTCTTTTGGGTTATGATTTTTATCTATGGTCCTAGTCACTACACATTGTGCATGTTGATATTCACCACCACTATATCATACCCAATAGCTTTATACTCCTTTCTAGCAAAAAATGAGAACTTCAAAATATGTTATCGTTCAATGGATTTGTCTGGAAAAATTTCTTCTATACATGCTTCTCATCAATGCTTGGATTCTCACTCGATCTACTCTGATATAAGATGAAGAGACCAAATGGATTTGATGTTGTTTATTAATACAACAAGTGAGTATATACAATATAAAGTTGGGTGGAGCAATTATAACTATCTAGTAACTGCCAACCTTAACACCAACTATAACTCTTAAATAATAACTAACATCTAACATAACAATGTAATACTTAAAATACTATGCTATCAAGGTCAAGTTTTATTCATTTTTAGAGTTCCAAATTTTGTATGAGAAATTAAATTTTGATTTTAGGCTTCTTTATGCATGGTTTTTAATTATTTTAATAATTGAATATGAATTAATATAGATTATTATTTTATAAGTGATGCCTATTGGTATTTTCTTATCTTGAAAGTATTTGAGTTTATTAATTACCATAGGTTAGTATTGTGTATAGATCAGGTAAACCACAATCATTTTTTTCCTCAACATATGAAATTACATAAGGTTTTGAATAATCCACTAACCCCAAATGACTAAGACAAGACATATTTAAGACTTTACCAAGAGACTAATAATTCAACAAATAAGGTAAAAACCACATATTTTACTTTATATGATAATGTTTACCCTAAATAAATATTACTTAGATTACTAACTTAAAAACCTAAATATTTATAAAGGTTTGTATTAATAAATAAGCATTCCCATTGAATTTATTACAAACACTTTAAAAATATAAAATATTGTAGAGACTTTTGAACAATTCGTCAGCAATATCTACTATTCTTTTGGTTTTTTTTTTAAATCTCCATATTGTACATGATATAAAAAACTATGATGTAATTTACTATGGCTCAACCCTTTGGTTTATTATAAACATTGTTACTATAATTTACATTGATTTTTTTAAAATACTTTGATCCATGGTAAGAAATTTCCAAAATATATTATCAAATGAAAAAATGGTGAATTCAATGTTTAAGTATTGAATGTATTATTTTATTAAATTTATACCTTTATATATTCTAAATAAAATCACTCATTTCATTTCAAAACTCAATTCTATGAAAAAAAAAACATTGGCTTAGACAGAACATGGAAATGCTGAAATCATTAACTACACCAATTGTATCAATCAACACATAAGATACAGGGAAAATGAATTTTATAGATGTATATGATTATAAATTATAAAATTAATTCCCTAAATTGATTTCCTTCAAAACCCATTATATCCTTGGAAAAGGAAGCTCTACGGTCAATCTTGATCTAGATAAATTATCACTTGTTTAGAGGAGTTATTTGTCAGTTCGACAACCTTTGGACAAAGCTTCTAGATATATATACATGACTCCCTATGTAGTTTAATCCTATACTTAAAGTTAATCTTGAATTGTATCCCTATGAGAAAGAGTTTTTTTAGTTCGTTTGAATCTGGTTTCATACAAAAATTTGATTCATGGCAATCAATGGAACTAGGCAGGCATTAACTTCTTACAAGACCATGGTTTCTATGTTTTAACCCCTTCATTGAATCTTTCTCAACCAAGAAATTTTAAGTGAACCTCCCCATATCCTCATTCATTTTTGGTTTCAACCCTATTTTAAAGCAATAGGAAATTCCATGTGTAAATTCTAGTAGGTTGACATTCCCACCTCCTAGTTCTCCCATATTACCTTTCCAAAAATACTAATAAATCTTCACATTTATACTAATCTTTTGACCTCTCTCAACCTAATTGTATAAGGTAGTACATGGAATCAACCCATAAACTACAAAGGCCTAGCCTTCACGTGTCATAGGTATTTCAATACTGGGCACCTAACCTCAAAGTGTAGCAACTCCAAAAAATGGTTGTAGCTACGTAGTGAAATAATTCCTCATCTGATCTCCTGACAGTGTATAGACATGACTACCACAAATCCTCAAACTTAGAAGAGGAATATATATAGGTAGGTGAACATCAGATTCTAAGAAAATAACCCCTAGCTTCATCAACTAGGAAATTTTTTGAAGTTAGAGTGATTGAAGAAGCAAAGACCTCAGTGCAAAATATATTTTTGAATAACACAAACATTGAACAACCTACCACTATTGAGGTGGTACTAGAGATAGAGACACCCGATTCAAGAACATAATATTTTGATCACTCAAAAGAGAGATTTGAGCCCTTTAATATTATTTTAATATATTTACATGTCTCATTTGAACAAGTAAAAGACAATGGGGAGTGATATGAAGTGTAAATAAAGAAAAAAGGTAAAAAGGTAGAGGAAATTTAGCATAAATAAATGAACCTTCTCTTGGGTGGAGGTTATGTTGAAGATGAGCAAAAGACTTATCAAAACTTACAGTAAGACAAGATGGTTTACTAATTTTTTGTAAAATAATTTTTAGTGTTGTACCTTATCATTTGCTTAGCTTTCATTGGAAGAAGCATCCTAATTGAATGTTACTATTTCATCTTTTTCTTCTTGTAAAAGGCTTTGGAACATTTCAAAACCCAGTTTAATCCTATCTAATAAAAATCTATAAATTAGATAAAAATATGTATTTATTCACAAGTATAAAAAACTATTATTACATTTGTATTATGGGTGTAATATGTTCAAACCAATGGTGACCTTTGAGAACCTCATGTTATAATTTAAAAACCTAGCATCAAACTACCAAAGCATTTAATTATTTTGGTTGTGAACATGAAAAATTATGTTGTCTTAGAGATGGATCAATAAAATCCTCATATTTTTTTGAGCACTCCCTTAACTCAATTGAACCTTAAAGATATTCTATTCAAAATGGTTTCACACTTAAAAATATATAAATCATAGTGACTAAGATTGGAAAAGGTAACAATTTATATCACTTATCACCTGAACTATATTTCTTATTCAAATTATAATAGACCACACCAATTTCTAATAATGTTTAGATTTGATAATTTATTATGAGTTAAATTTTTATTTGTTCTTTTAAAGTTCGTTTAACAATGTGATTTTTGTTTAACTAAGAATATATATATATATATCATACATTGGAAATTTGTAATCATATTATGAATAACAAAATATTTGAAAAAAATTATAATGATGGTTTACAGAAAAAGTGTTCGACTAATGTGTTTTTTTTTTTTTTTTTGAGTCGGCGTTTATAAAATAAATGTCATAATTTCAGATATTTAAAAGCTAAATAGTGTATAAATTAACGCAAACCAAAAGTATTCGTGAGTAATAGCACACAAAATAAGATGAGACATATCATTTTGGCGAGTGACAGAAATTCAAGTGAACAATTATTCTATTGATGGATCCAATGCCACCTAGCTCACATTAAAAAGAGAGGCGGAAGGTACAAGCACTTCTCAGTTATGCAAAGGAAGAACAGTAATACCCACATGCAAAACATTATTTATTATTGATTTTCAACATAAAGGCTAAAGATAATTTTATTATAAATACGTGGACTCAAGCCATCCTGCAGACGATGAAGGATAGGAAATGTCTAACACTATTGTATTAATGTGAAACTCATTACAATATTTTATTTTATTTTATTTTTATATTTTTAATAAAGGATATAAATTTTGTACAAAATAAATCACATGATGTCTACATAAAGAAACAAATCAAACTAGTATTCATGATGTGGCTAAAATTTTATAAATCTCAAAAAGTGTTAATGTGAAACTCATTACAATATTTTATTTTATTTTTATATTTTTAATAAAGGATATAAATTTTGTACAAAATAAATCACATGATGTCTACATAAAGAAACAAATCAAACTAGTATTCATGATGTGGGTAAAATTTTATAAATCTCAAAACATAAGATAAAATTACAAAATATAAAATTGGGTAATAAAAGAGAATTTTAAATTTTCGTTATTATTTATTTATATTAAAAAATATAATATTTTATTAATAGATAATTAAAAAATATATATTTTTATGTACAAATAAAATTTTATTAAAATAAAATTCAATCCTATAATTAATTTTAATTTTAAACCATATCAAAACAAAATATAATTCTAGAGTAAAATTAAATTTCTATTATTAACCGTTCTTGAAACTTTTTTTTTTTTTAAATTTAAAAACTTTATATTTTTATTAACTTATTATTCTCCTATTTTATTATATTATAATAATTATAATAACTTTTATATATAAATAATTTATATGCTAACTCAGATGAGACTACAGATCTCCCCGGTAAAAAAAACTGTCATGAAGCTAGTGAAATGATCGATATGAGTAGGAATTTTGTCTTGTGATGTGTGTTTTTACATGAATACTTATTCTATATATGGGTTGTCTTACGATCATAAAAATGGAGCATATCCTATTGGTTTAATGTATTTTGCTATGTGGACTGATATGAATTTTTGGAAATAGTGGAAGGAAATTATGAGCCTTATTGATGACTGTCCTAATCAGGTGTTCGGAAAATATAAATGGGTAGGGTGTCTCTTCTGTACCCTAACTATGGTGGATGTAAGAGTTATACTTTGTTTAATTTTCAAAATTCCGAGGAAAATGTTTTGTAAAAGATAGGTTTCGAATGTTTATGGCTTCGTCATACTTCAATCCCCTAGGACGTGTTCTTTTTTCCTCAATATTTTTCCTTCTAGTAGAAAAATTATGACGCTGGGATATCCTACAGATTTGTTGAGGAGACTGTTTCCCACGGCATCTCCATATTGCATTTTGTAATGAACTAGCTTTTAGAATTTTAGTGGAGTTGTTCAACTTTTATCTTCTACTCTCCTCAATATTTTTTCAGGGGTATTTGCGTATTGTCAGTTTTCAACTCTACTTTTTTTTCTCTTGATTTGTTTAATTTTTTTGGTGTTGTGGCGTTTTTTACTGTTTCGTTCATGTTATTTTTCATTTAAAGGTCTTTATTCAGTTTTTATGTTTGTCTTGCTCATAAAATTCCTTTTAGTATTTTATGGTAGGGGCCCTCTTCCCCCATATCCATATATAAAATTGCATGTTTAAATTTAAATGAAAATTAAAATTGTGAAATATCTTACTGTTAACATTCGGCTTTCCTTGGATTGAAGTAGGATTTTTGTATATCCTTTTAATAGAGAAAGAATCAAAGGCGAAACCAAAGACTCTATTTAAAGGAGCTAATTTATCAAACAAACTATTTCAGCCATTACACCTGGAAATATCCATCCCCGTCTCCGATATGTTAAGAGGATTCAAGTGATAAATGGGTTGGACTGGAGCAATTAATAAGTGAAAAACTCGAATATGCTGTATGCTAGCCGTAGAATGCCACTCAAATAAAATAAGGGCTTACACACTTGGCTGACGATAGGTGAAAAGATTCCTTTTTTTTGCTGGTTTGTATTTTAAAAGAAGGTGGGTTTTGTTGATGTTTATGGAAGGTTTTGGTGTTAAGTGTATAATTTTATGTTAGTTGTTGTCCCTACTTAGCTATTATGAGTGGAGTCCAAGTGAGATTTAGTGTTTTATTTTATTCTCTTTTATTCAAGGCTTTTGAGCTTTCACATTTGGTATTTATTCTATCAAATAAAATAAATACTAACTTTTTTATATATATTTTAAATTATTAAATATAATCATTTTTAAGATAAATTATTTACAAGATAATAAAAATCTACATTTACTTATTTTTTAAAATAAGAATTTAAATATTAAAATAAGAGTTTGAATATGTATGAAAAGTATCTTATTTTGTTGGTAGATTCTTTAAAGTATTTGATGACTTGACATAACAGAACATATTCTCATAAAATATAATAATTTCAACATACTAAATATATGTTAGAGAAGTGTTTTTTTAGATCTACTTTTAGATATGAATAAATCTATACAATGGTTTTAGATCAAATTGTTATGTTTTTATATTATTTTTAGAAGATTAAATCTATGCATTGACTATATAATAAATTACTTTTATTTTAATTCATGTAGTTTTTATTTTTATATTTTATGTAATTTAAATTAATATTATTTTATGAAAAAATATGTTCATGCAAAATTATATAAATATATTATAGTAAATCATATTTAGTAAGGATGAGAAGTAGTAGAACCAAGCAAGTATTTGTTAAATAATAAAATATTTAAATTATTAAATATTTTTTAGTTGATATTAGATCAAAGTTTGGGTTTTAATTTTTATTATTCATATCTCTCTAATGTTTGATCACATCCAACTCTAACTCTTTTCCCATCTCAAAATATAGTGTTAATAAATATAATTAGTAAAACATAAAGATGATAAATATTTTTACAAGAAAATAATTATGGGGGAATTGTAAGAACTTGTTATAAAGATTCATCTAATTGCATAATTTTCATTTCTAATGAAAACTAAGCTAAGAAGGAAGCCAAGAAGATCAATTCACAAGATTTGTTTCATATTAAGACAATTTTATATAAGATCCACTTTCCAAGGATTCCTATTGAAATGAAAACAAATGATGCCTTTAAAGCTCTATAATAATCTTTAAAAAGTATTGAATAGGTGAAATTGATTAGGTTGTAGGGGTTGAAAAAGGAATTTGATCATTTCAAGAAGTAAGAAGCTTAAAATGTTAGTGATTTATGCATTAGAGTAAAGGATGTGGTCAATAATATGGCTACTCTTCAAGAAATGTTGGATAAATAGTATGTGGTTAAAAAGGTGTTAAGCTCTCTAAAACCAATATGGAACCATGTTTCCATCATTATTGGAGGAAAAAGAAATGAACTTATCTCGAGTTTTATCATCTACTTGCATTTCTTGTGTCGCAAGAATAAAGACCAAGAGAAATATTTTTTGAAAGTGATGAGAAGCATTTTGCCTCAAAATTCAAAATCAAAAAGATTGATGGTGTCATTAATAGTAGTGAAAGAAACCATGTAACCATAAAGACAATAGTAAATCAAAACAAAGATAAGGAAAATATAACAATCAAAATTATTCATGAGGTAATAGATGATGAATAGAAACTAGGGTTGTTCTCAAATCAAAAGAATATTTTTCTACCAAGGGTATCATCTGTAGATTTGTGTATCTCTTGCCAAAGCTCCAAGATCTTAATATGTAGATATTGAAGCAATAGAAAACCATTTTCTCAAGTAAACTTGATATTTACCCCTATGCTAAAGGTTTTTTTTTTAATTATTTTTCATAATATTGAGGATAAGGACAACATTTAGGACCTACTATGGAGCTTAAATCACCACCCCTTGCTCATAAAACTATGGTCCCCTAACTTAAATCCCCTCACTAAACCTTTGCATATAAAACCCATCTAGGTTCGTTTTCCCAAACTTTTGCTTTAGTTTTTTTTATAGAATCTAGCCTGAAGGCTATTGGTAAATCTCTAGGTGTGTATCTATGAATGCATTTAGATACTGATATTTTCTCCCTCACTACATTTTCTAGGATTGTGATGATCATTGATACCACCAAGAACCTTGTAGAAAATATTACCCTATGAGTTGGAGACCTTACTTGGTCTCAAGCTATTGACTATGAAGTTTTATTGTTTTGCTATCATTTTTGTTTTGGCACTGGACATTTGACCAAAAATTGTAGCCTCCTTAGAAAAAATAAATATTCTTCCTATAGAAATATTTTATCCTTAAAAACCTCACAGTGTTGGCTACAGATAAAGAGTGGCTTACTAATAGCAAGGATTTTGCCTCTTCTTCTGAAGCCTCTACTTCCCCTACCTAAAACAAAGATCCAAAAATATTATCACACTCCAAAGATGAACTCTTGGTCAATTTCATCTCTCCAAGGAAGGTTGTGTCAATTCCATCCTCCTCCTCAAAGGAGATTCTAGATCTAGATTATTTCACGGTAGATACTAATCTAGAGATTGAATAGCAGAAGTCAAATACCAGACCTACAACCTAGTTGAGAAATCCCCCTATGAGTTGGAGACCTTACTTGGTCTCAAGCTATTGACTATGAAGTTTTATTGTTTTGCTATCGTTTTTGTTTTGGCACTGGACATTTGACCAAAAATTGTAGCCTCCTTAGAAAAAATAAATATTCTTCCTATAGAAATATTTTATCCTTAAAAACCTCACAGTGTTGGCTACATATAAAGAGTGGCTTACTAATAGCAAGGATTTTGCCTCTTCTTCTGAAGCTTCTACTTCCCCTACCTAAAACAAAGATCCAAAAATATTATCACACTCCAAAGATGAACTCTTGGTCAATTTCATCTCTCCAAGGAAGGTTGTGTCAATTCCAGCCTCCTCCTCGAAGGAGATTCTAGATCTAGATTATTTTAGGGTAGATACTAATCTAGAGATTGAATAGCAGAAGTCAAATACCAGACCTACAACCTAGATGAGAAATCCTCATTAGCGCATCAGGATGAGAACAAGAAAGGATGGTTAGTGGTTGTTGGCCTGAATAAATAGAGAAGTAACTACAAAACTACATTGCAAAGGAGATATTTAACACAAAATGATAAAATGTATTATTTTGATATGGTTTTTTAAAAAAGTGAGTTGAAATCTATATATGCTTTCATAGGTGGTTACGTGATAATACCAATTCCCATGAACCAACTAATTTATTAACTAAACACAATAATAAAGTAAATTGAAACATTAAATAGTCTTTTGAATCATAAACCCAAGAAACTACCCCTTGATCAAAAAGGGTATAGATGATGAAGATTTAGAGCTGTGACTAGGAAGTCATCAATGAATCTCTACTACATCTTCAAGGTAGTACACTATACATCATGGTAGTAACCAAAACTTATGTTTCTCCATCCAAAAGCCTTGTCTAGCAAGTTATGGCATAAAAGGTTGATGAACATGATCAAGGCCTACTCATCCTCTATGATAATCATATCGTACTATAGCAGAACTTGATTAAAGTATATCCAAATATATCAACCCACATAAGGTCCCACACCAGAACCCATCCAAGTAATCCTCTATCACTCTAAATGGTACATCTCTCAGATTCTCAAAAATAAACAACATTGAATGCTTGCCTTTTCTCAACACTCAAAATGTTAACAAATCTAATGTTGACTCATAAAACCACTGACAACTATTCAAAGTCTACTATGCAATATCTTCCCCCTATCAAGTGAAGGGTGAGAAGATATGCAACATAAAAACAAATTCAAACCACTTTGTCTACTTCATGTCATGAATCTCAGATATAGAAAGCTAAAAATGGAACTAAAAGAAAAAATATAAGCTAGAAATAACTATCCTACTAGTGATCCCATACTCTAAGTGAATAGAAAAATGGAGAAGGGAAGATATCTTCCAACCTCTAGTTGGATCTGTTTAGATAGTCAGATCCTTAGGGAACTATAAATGGTAAAATGTAACACCAACATCACCAAAAATAATAGATATGGTACATGTCATTATGATCAGTGTTTGATGTATACAACACATTTTTACCATATGAGAAAAGTTTTAGTGTCAGATTCCACTGAAAGTGAATTTGATTTCATTACAATGCATAATTTATGTAAAAAAAACATATTTATTCATGCTAGAATAAAAATTTACTTGTGTTCATGATCTTAAAAATCCATTTCCATGAATAAAGAGTGGTCATATGAAGAATTTGGAAACCTTATGTAAAATATATGATAATTTGAAATTTTACTTATTTGTCAGGCTAGGTAGACACTGCATCCCTCGCACCCACACCCACCCCTCTCCCCTGCTGCCCCCACCCCCCGCCCCCCCCCCCCCCCCCCCCCCTCCCGGTCGCCCTCAATGATAATCTAGAAAATTTGACTATTTTATGGGGATTAAAATATCATATCAAGATATGATGGACCCATCCTTATTTATACTCATTGAAAATCTATATGAGACTTATTTTTGGAAAGATAACTTTGACAAAGTAATATGATAATGTGTTCAAGATAAGGTAAAAATTGTCATATTAGGTGCACATTTTCCTAATTTTCACAATTAATTCAAATAACTTATTTGCAAAAAAATATTTGTTTTTGCAAATTTTGAGGATTGAATCCTTGACCTTCCTTATTTTCAAGTGTCTAATATAATTAGTCTATCCACCTCTCCTTTAAACACATTGAAAGTATAATTGATTAATATTCTATACATATTTTATTTTCTAGATTTAAAAAATAAAATATGAATTAAACTTTAACTTGCATGTAAATTCATACTCCTCTATTTAAAAATCAAAACAAAGAGTAAAAAATAAAATTATTATTTCATTATAACCTCCTTGCCTAGCAGGGCCCACATAATTTTAAGATCTTGTCGTGCCCTAATGCATAGTATAGGTTTGCTAATGCATTACTTGGTGGATCCTAATTTCTACAAAGATGTCACTCATAAAATGATTTATATTATGAGAAATATTTTTCAATAGATAAAACTTCTAGCCTCCATATTCTATATCACTGGGAAAATATTGTGATCTCTTATGCACGTATCAATGAAAAGATCAAAAATTTAAAAAACTTTTAATTCAAAAACATACTGATTTTAGATTATTGCACCCACTCTGATATGCATTGGAATCCATTCTAAATAAAAAAGTGCCATACAAGTTTGAATTTTAAGTGTAGACGAAAAAAATGTTTCTTTTCTTCGCATGCTCAATATATCACCAAATAAAAATGTATTACCAGATCAAACTTATAAATACCTTAGCCACCATTATTTAGCTTAAAATGGTTTCTTTCCATATTTTCAACAATTTCCAATGCTCTTAATCATAAAATTATGCTTCCCAAACTTCTTCTCCAATGCTTTAAGCTTCAATCATGCCCTCAGAATAATTTACAACACTTTCTTTCTATTTCCAACATCCTAACAAGTTAAATAAAGCCACATATGAATTATACTCACCATATGGAAAGGAATAACACTTTCTAGTAGAATTTCATGATTCTAGGAAAGTAAATAGTGCCCTCAAATCAACAAAACATGCTTTACAATGTTTTAAGCACCAAAATAAAATTTAAATCCTTCAATAGGTTTAAACTTCTTCAAACTCCTTCCTAAGGTTTTTAACTCTTCTTAGGTTGAGATAAACCAATAATTGAGATAGATAGTAAAAACAATAAAATAAAATTCTTCTTCTTTTCTTTAGCATTCACAGATCTTCCATGGCCTCCTTCCCAAGGGTCTAATGCCACTGTTGAGATCTGATACCACTGTTGCCCTGGATGAATGGAGAAATAACCATAAAACTACATTGTAAAGGAAATATATTTAATAGAAAATGTTAAAATGTATTATTTTAATATTTTTTTTGAAAGGAGAGGTGAAATTTATATATGCTTTCATGAGTGGTTACAAGATTAAACAAATTCCTGTGAACCAAATCATTTATTAACTAAATGCAATAATAAAGAAAATCAAAATATTAAATAATATGTTGGATCATAAACATAATATTGGTTCAAAAAAATAAAAAAAGGAGAAAAGCAAATAGCTAGACTTCATGTATGTCTCTCTATTGAGGGGACCCCATGACAACTTTCTAAATATCAATGAAAAAGGGGTTAGGTCCTCACGATAAGTTTGGCAGAAGCTTAGAGGAAGTTTATTGGTAGTTTTTTTTTTTTGGTGGAAGTTCCTATAGTGAGGAGATCTTGCCGCCCATTTAGTTGCCACCGACAGAGACATCCCACAAGAGCTTTAATGTTTGATTTTTACTTCTTTCATTTTTATAAGTCTACGAGGAATTTCAAAACTTATTTATTAACCTATCTAATAAAAAAATAGATGACAAATAGGTGGTTCCATTCTAAGAGGAAGAGGTAGATATAAGTTAAATATGATAAATATACAATGTTATAATTACCATAGGTTTTGTCACTTTCAATGCGAATGTAGAAAAAAAGAAATAAAGTAAGGCATAAGTGTTAATATGTGTGTGTGTGTGTGATCTATTGGTTCCAATTTGTACACATATTTTAATCAGACTTGCACACTTGAGAAAAATGGCAAACGTGGATGATAATCGCACTAATATGTTATTATAGCTAGGGAAGGGTTTAACATATAGATGGACTGAATGCAAGTAATGACTGGGAGGAACTAAACGAGGGTAGAGTCTGTTCCCTACTACTTTTGGCTCTACCGAAACCAAGGTGAGAGGACCTAAGGGGTAGCTTAATTACATGGAGTGATTGTACAAATTAATATCCATGGGGATTTTTGGCATAAGGAAACATAAATATGACCAGGGCCTAACCAAAATTATTCACTTAACTTAGTAAGAGTTATCACATAGAATGAAAAAATGTACTTAGTCACATACAAGCTACTAAATGTAGATGTGGATGTGATTGTAACCTTAATTTCAAATAATTTTCAAGAAAAAGGGCATAAAATGGGAGATTGTAATGTTGGTATTCAAATCAAAAATTATAGACACATGTTAAGAAGACAAGATTTATGCATCTGCAGTCAAATAACACTTGAAATATTTAGTAGAGTGTATTATTTATAGGGTAGGACAGGTAGGACAAGTTATATAGTTGTAAAAAAGTAGTGGTATGTTGGTGGGTTTCGAATAATAGGGATTCTTTCAACATTCATGACATTATTGTTTTGCAAAATTGCATAAAACTCATATGCAAGCTAAGGGAAATACTAGAAGTGGTTTTCCAAATTTTTAAGTTTGCCTTTTGGGCTTATAGGATCACACCTAAGAGAGATACAAAAAAATCCCTTTTGATCTTGCTTATGGAGTTCAAGAAATATTGCCTATGAATTTTCAGTTGCCAACTTATCGGTTCATACAACAAGAGAAAGATGAGAAAATCAACCACTATAAAAGTAAAATGAACCATATTATTGAAATTAATGAAATTAGAAGACAAGATCATGAGAGACACTTCATGTTCAAGGAAAGAATCAAAAAGATATTCTATAAGAAGCCCACTCTAAAAACAATTTAGGTCAGTGATCTAGTTTTACTTTGGGATAGTAGGCATGAGGAGAAAGGTAAGCATGGAAAGTTTGATGCATTATGGATGGGCCACTATTTCATTCATTGTATAATTGGGGAACAAACTTTATTCTAGAGAGACTTGGATGGATAAATAATGGAGCTACCAATTAATGGTAGATATCTAAAACACTTCCTAGACTAATACATGACTGTGTATAGTATTGTATAGTGTATAGTTTTGTTGCCTTGTTGTTTTGTTACCCCTCTACTTTGGGCCTTATTTTTATAGTTACTTTTATAATTTTTATCATGTTTTCATTTTTAGATATTGTTAATATACTTTTTTCAATATGCTTTGTTTTGTTGAGCTTTCATGGGTGTTTACTACAAAGTTGCTTAAATACTGATTCAGTGTCCCAATGTATTGGCACTTGGTCTTGTGTTCTAGGTTTATTTGGATACTCTTAGTGGGTGTACATCTTCAATAAATACCTAATGTTAGTGTCCAAAATTATACTAAGGAATTGTGACATTATAGAATATATGTTCTTGAATTGTCTAGCTTGTTTCCTATCTACAAATGTTCACTGTAGGCCAAGAGGTCTTGTTTTTGACTCAATTCATTAAAATCCATCCTTCTCATTTTGTGACAAAAAAACCCTTTTGAAGCCTTGATTTTAACTAAAAAATAATATTTTCATGTTTTAATAAGATTACATGGTATAAAATAGAAATCATGGGTTGAACGGTGGAACTTTATAGTCAAACTACAAGTTTGACCAAATTGAAATTGGGGTGGTGAAAATCCAAAAGAGTTCTAGTAGGAAATTATGCCTTTAAAATGCACTTGTCAAGATTTCATCTTGAAAATTGTTTATTGGTCTCCCCAATCCTACCAAAAGGAAATATAATCTAACTGCTATGTGGATGATCTAATGGAGCCATGAAAAAGTATATACTTGTTGATTACGTAGACATAATAATATCCCATGTGGAGGCACAAAAGATAAAGAAAGGCTATGTTTTAAATGGATATGAGATAAGCATCTTATGTGGAGTTCCTTAGGCATATATGGCACCAAAGAGGTTCAACATAGCATCTGAAAAATCTAATGTTTTAAAACACAAATGGGAATAAAAACCTATGGAGAGGTACGTGTTTACATGGACAAGAGAAATGTCTTAATCTATGCCAATAAAGACCTACCCACATGGAAGACATAAATAAAGTAAAATTTTATAAAGAGGGATGCATGTAATATGGGTGGATAATTCACCTTTGAGTGCAAGTTTTATCAATGGCAAAACATCAAATGATGCTATAGAGTTCTTCTAGAGGTTTGAATGGCTAAGTGCAATTGAAAAAATTACATTTATAAGGTGGAAATGCCATAAAACATTTGGTGAGAAAAGCATGTGGTGAAACACAATTGTTAAAAATTATAAATTTTGATTTGTATTCTCATCTCGAGATCCAAAATTTTAAAGAAGAAAATTTAGAATAGTGGACAACAAAAAAGGGAGAACACAATGCAATTTGCAATAATTACTAAATTCCAAATTATTTGGAGACTTTGGATATTATGGCTTGGTGAAACATGCATGCTAAGGAGAGTATAGTTTGAAAATTCTTTCCTAGAGCATAGTATTTGCTAGATGTCATTTTCTATAGTAAGATACAAGCTCAATTGATGTATAAGGTAGTAGTCTTTTCGTATAACCATATATTTTCTATAGCTCATGGAATCCCTGCTTGGTTAGTAGTTATACACCTCTTTTCGATTTTTTGTCTCATGAAAGAGGTGTAAAATGAGGAACCAACAAGGATCCATATAAAATCCATGGTTATATGAAAAAAATGATTTTTAAGAATCAATTTCCATTGTACCTAATTGAAAAAAAAATAATGTCTAGTGAATGCTATACTATGGAGGGAGTTTTCAAACCGTACTCTCCTTGGCATGCACGTTTCACCAAGCCATGAGATCCAAAGTCTCCAAAACAATTTTCAATTTAGTAATTATTAAAAATTGCATTGTATTCTCCATTTTTACCATCCGCTATTCCACATTCTCTTCTTTGCATTTCAGGATCTAGAGGAGAGATTAAAAATTTGAATTTGCAATTTTTAACAATTACATTTCACCACACACTTTCCCAAATAAAATTTATATGGGATTTCTAACTTTTAAATTCAATTTTAAAAATTTCACTTAGCCACATAAACCTCTTGTGTAACTCTATAGTGTCATTTACAATTTTTCCCTTAGTCAAACCTATAATGGAAGGTGAATTCTTTGCCTAACTTCCATGCATCCCTCTTTATAAAAATTTTCTTTATTTCTAGCTTCCATGTGGGTAGGTATTTAGTGGTTTATCTTAAGACATTTCTCTTATCCATGTAAGCATGTACCTCTCTATAGTTTTTGATGCCCAGTTACATTTTAAAACATGATATTTTTCAAATGTTGCATTGGCTTTCTTTGGTGCCACATATGCATAAGGACCTCCATGTAATACACTCAGCTCATATTCATTTAAAATATATGCTTTGTTTATTTATTGCACCTCCACGTGAGTTGGCTATTATGTCTACATAATCAACAAGATTATCCCTTTTTGCTGCTTCACCAAATCTTCCATGTAGCACTTAGATTATATTCCCTTTTGGCAGGATTGGGGATACTGATAAACAAATTTTAAGATGTAATGTTGATAAGTGAATTTTTCAAATGTAATTTCCTACTATAACTCTTGTGGAGTCTCACCACTTGAAATGTAATTTATTCAAACTTTTAGTTTGACTATAAATTTACACTATTCAACCCATGCTTTTTATTTTACACTTTGTAGCCTTATTAAAACACACAACTATTAAACATTAGTTAAAATTGAGACTTTAAAGTGATTTTTTTAAAACACAAACATGAGAACAAGGTTTTTTAATGACTTGAGGTAAAAATAGTATATCTTGACCTTAGATGAACACTTGTAGATAAGAAATAAGCTAGCTAATTTAGGAACTTATATTCAACAAGGGTATAATTTCTTAGTTTAGTTTTGGGCACTAACATTGTCTCTCTCCTAGGGATGCACACTCCTTGTGGGTGTGTAAATAACCCTAAAACATAGACTAGGTTCCAATACACTGGGCCATAGATTCATAGTTGAGAAACTTCATAGAAAACACCCACATAAGATCAACAAAATAGGGAATATTGACAAAAATAGATTAGGAAGATATGAAAATGCATACACGATAAAAATGACAAAATAAACTATACAAAGAGGGCCAAAAATAGAGTGGCAACAAAATACCAAGGAAACAAAACTATACACTATGCAATTCTAGATATCTTTACTTTAACTGGTAATTATAATTTCAACATCTAGGTCTCTCAAGAAGAAAGTGTGTTTCCAAATCTTATAGTCAATGGAATAGGGGCCCATCCACAAGGCATCAAACTTTCCATGTTTACCTTTATACTCATGTTTTATTTCCTAAATTAAAACTAGATCATCGACCTAAAAATTTCTTGGAGTGACCTTCTACTCGAATATCATTTTAATTGTTTCCTTAAGCTTGAGGTGTCCCTCATGATCTTGTCTTTGAATTTTTTCAATCTCAATAATCTAGTTCTTTCTACTTTCATAGTGGTTGATTTTATTATCTTCCTCTAGCAATATCATGAACTGATAAGTTGGAAACTAAAAATTCATAGGTAAAATTTCTTGAGCTCCATAAACAATCTCAAAAAGGATTTTTCTTGTAGCTCTCTTAAGTGTGATCCTATTAGGCCACAAATAAATATTCAACTATTCACCCCACTATTGTTTTTTGCTTCCAATTTCATCTAATGATTTTGAGCAAGTTATTATTACTTATTATATTTTTGCATTCTATTGAGGGTTCTAATTAGATGCATAAGCTAATTACATCACATACTCTTTGAATAATGCCACTAAAGACTTAACTTTTGAAACAAATGTTATTAAAAAAATCTATAAATAATATAAATCAACAAAATGTTCATAACTATCTAGTGTGTATCATTCTTTGTAGGGACATTTCAACACATTTTATTAAGTATTTAATTGTTACTAGTATCCATCTTTTACTATTGCTTGATGAATCAACAATTTCCCCTATGAAATCCATTCCCCATTATCTAAATGGGCCTTTAATCATCATAGGCTATAAATTAAGATAAACCGAAGCTTCTAGCCTCCCAACAAAGTGCTAACATGTTTTGTATTTTCTAATATTCTAAGCATCATCCTTAAATTGTGATGGCCACCAATAACCAACTCTTAGAATTTTATGAGTTGTGAATTTAGGTGTAAAATGGACACCACATACTCCACTATGTAAGTCTTAAATCAGCTTAGTAGTTTGTTCTTCTACCATGCATCTTAGGACAACCCCATCTAGAATCTTCCATGCTAGTCCATTTTCAGTCAAGAGGTATTTTTGGGAAATAAGTTTGAGAGTTGTCCTTTGGTTTTTATCCAAGTCAGGTAGATAATTGTGATTTTACAAGTATTAAATAATGTCTCTATACCATAAAGACATTCTAATTTGACTCAAGAAATCATCAAAATTAAAAATAATAGTGTTTACCTTAACATCTTTCAAATTGGTCTCAGAAATGAGCTTAGCTAGACACATCCCTCTCACTAACTTGGTGGTCTGAATACCCATGTAATACTCTTGAAGCTTTTTGACACACCTACATCTCTTGTTATATGATTCAATATGAATCAATATGTCCTTCACCATGGTATGCAGTATGTATGCAATAATCTAAAAACTCAGAATGTAAGGCCTGAATGTCTTAACAACCTTCAATAGAGCAAAAGTTTATTTTTCCATGATGGTGTAATTCAACTCAAAAAATTGCATACTTTTGATAAGTAAATTTATGATAAGCTTGTGACAGTCTTCATTATTTTTCTAAAACACATCAGCAATATTATTATATGATGTAAAAGAGAATACTTAAAATGCTTTAGTGTAATTAGGTCTAGCCCAAACAAGGGAAGACTTTAAATATCCTTTCATGTCAATAAATGATTGCATATCCCCATACTCCCACTTCATGGTTTGGTACTTCCTCAACATGGACGTAATAGGTAGAGTAGTATCCAAAAAATTAGACACAAACCTCCATACAAAGTTGATTTTCCCAAAGAAAGATTGACTTCCATTCTTGGACTACGGGATAGGCAGATTGTCAATGGATTCTACCCTCTTGGGGTCAATCATGAACCATATTTAGACATTATATGCTGTAATAACTTGGCCTTTTATACACTAGAGTGACATTTCTTAGTATTATGTGAAATTTCAAACTTTCTACATCTAATGAGCACCTTCTCTAGATGCTCCAAATGTTCCTTTCTACTCTTGGAGTACATGGTAATATCATCTTGATACACATATATGAAAATTTTAATCACTATTATAAAATAAACATCCATATCTCATTGAAACATTGTATCAACATTCATTAGCCCAAAAGGCATCATCATATATATAGACATACCCCAAGGCATTATAAATGTGGTCTTTGGTCTCTCAAATTCCTTCAACCCAACCTAGTTATACACTAAAAAGTTGTCTAATGTGAAAAAAATTTCTAATCATGTAACACTTTACAATAGGGTATCCATATTGGGAAGGGGATAATTATCTTTCAAATAAGATTTTTTCAAATTTTAAAAATCCACACATAAGTGAATGTCACCATTTTTATTATGTATAGGGATTATACTCGCCACCTATGATAAATACCTAATGGGCTGAATAATCCCATTGTTCCTTAGCTTCTTTAACTCATCCCACATATTGGTGACCAATATGGGGTTAATAGGTATGTATTTCTACCTAAAAGGCTTGCTATCAGGTTATAATGAGATGACATGGAAATAAGTCCTCTATGTGCACTTTCAACTCAAAATAAGACCATGCTAAACAATCCTGCTACTTCATTATTAGTTGCATATAAACTTGATTCTTAGTTTCACTTTGGTGAGTACCCAACCAAATCTTCCTTAGATTTTCATGAGAACCGAAATTACACTCAGTCCAATATTTTGAAATAGTGTCTCAAGTTTTGATTATATTGGGTCCATCAAATTATGCTTCTAAACTTACCAATCCCCTATGGAGTATGTTTGTCTTCAACTGAATAATATCTTTCCTAAATAAGTTTTATTTTACATCACAAATTTTAACCATGGATTCCAAGTCTATGAGTTGATCTTGGAATTTTGCTTCACAAATTTGAAACCTTTTAATCTATTCATCATCATCAAACACTTTCAAATGATGAACATTGTCTGGTATTCAAGGCCTAATAAGCACCTCCACTTGATACTAAAAATGAGGGTCCATATTTGTAATATTAAGCTGAGAACATAACCTTGCAAGTCTATTAGCTTCTTATTTAAAAGTCTTATCAAAATAAAAAAGTGTTCAATGCATCAAAGAATTATTTTAAATCCCACATGAGATTTTTATATTATTTTAGAATTTTATTTTTGGTGGAATAAGCATTGCGGACTTTCTTAACCACTAGCTTAGAATCACACTTTATAACCAATTTTATAAATCCATGTTCATGGGAAATCTATAAACCAAGAAAGAATGCCTCATACTCAGTAGTATTATTCATGGACTCAAAGGATAGATGAAAATAAAACATGAAACATTTACCATTAGTGGTGTAGAAGATAAAAATAACTCCATTTACAAGATTGGAGCAAGTCTTATCAAAACACATCTTGTAAACAACACCTTATTTGTCAGGTTCAATATCAATAATAATAAGTTGTTCATCAGCATCAATATTCCCATCAAAGTTACCTAATTCTACATCCATGTAGAGCATTTCATTTGGGGCACGTTTCAAATCTTCAATTAGATGTAACATCTTAAGCTCCTTGTGAAGTCTGATCATCTTACCATCTAAAGGAATGGTGGCATAAGACAAGTTCATTTGTATGCTTCTACCCATGATATTATCCCATTTTCATGATAGCAACATCCCCCACATAGATGGGCAATCCATAACTACCACATCTATATTCAAATTCTTACCTAGATATACTACCAACCCCTTGGTTTGTCTAACAATTAGAACTTCTCATTAGTCGATGGCATAACACTTACCCAAGGTTGATGTAATATTAACTCCAAGATCATTTAGGATACCTAGGGGCATCACATTATAAGAATATCTAGATTCAAACATGCAGTTGTGAACAATCAAACAATTGATCAATAGGGTCATGTAAAATAGATCCACACTCAACTGGCCTTTCTAACAATGTATCCCTGAAATATATTTCTAGAGTAGATTCAACAATCTCTTATGAGTCTTCATCATATTTTGGTAGTATTGGGGGTAATTTAATTTCATTTTTAGGTGATTTCTCACCAAATTATAAATACTTGATTTCCCTCTTCTTATGTTTAGGTATTCTTAATAACTCAATAAGTGGCATGGTGATTTTCAGTTGGCTCAACACCTGTACCATATCACACACACTATACTGAGGAAGAGGAGTACTAGGTAGAAAGGGGACAACACCTCTAGTTGGGATATAATCACTTTAAGTTTGAAGAGGAATAGGTTGGGATGAATTTTCATGTTTAACAATAGTTTTTGAGGGTGGATTTTATTTAATGTCATTCAGACCTTTAGGAATACTAGAAAATTTAGGTACCTTATTATTAGGTAGAATACCTCTTGGTTTAGAAACTTGGGCAATGAGCACTAGTTTACTAGCATTGGGAATGCTATGAAAATTTTAACATCCTTCCTTGCATCCCCCACCATTGGATTTACAGGGGTAGTGTCTTGAGGAACATCACCTGGTTGCCTACTTCTTAAGTAGTTTTCTTTCTCTTAGACAACTATTGCATTAATTAGTAGTTGTTTGTCCTCAACTAAAGGAATCCTACCATAATATTTATTAATCATCATTGATCTTAAAAACTTGAAAATATGAAGGGATAATTCATATGATATTTTCATATTAACATTATAAGTAAATTCAAAAGTTGGGACACATACCTTCTTGTATTCACTCTAAAACTATCAACATTGGTATCACTCAGTAATTCTTTGGAGGTAGAAAACTTACTTTAAGATTCTTGACAATTGAACATAAAAATATCATCATTAGATGATGCATACTGAGATTGATTTGCATATTTATCAATAGGTTCAACAATATCACGGGGAGGATGTAGAAGGAAGCACTTATCAAACCAATAAATTTCTAAATCACAATTCACAGTATTTAATTTTGCATTTAATGGATTAGGGACATATTTTCTAGTCCCTCTATTTTGATTTTTATCCATTATTTCATCATGTGTAGGCCTCTTCCCTATATCATTATCTTGACTATGGAAATCATGCCTTCTTTGTGCTTGATTTATATTTGGATATCTTTTCTAGCTTATAAACCTATGAGGTAGCCCCTTCTCAGCTCTAGCTAGCATGTAGGACATCTCCTTGATAGTAGATGCCAAAGTCTTAACAATCTCCTCAAGGTTTGATGTATTAGTAGACTAAATTTTTTATATATTAACTAGTTTTACATTAGCCCACTTGTTCATGGGATTTACCATAGCCTTTATGTTATTCTCAATTTGGATGGCCATAATGAATGTCAATCATAAGTTTGTGCAAGCATTGTCATGGAAGTAGTATGCATCCTTCTTATCAAACACATCACAATATTTAATCAAGCATGTTGTATCACTTGGCCTAATGTTCTCAGGCAGACGCATCATTGTCTTATTGAATATTTTATTTAAGTCTTGCATGCACTCATTTGGGTTCTTTTTGATGTTTTCAAACTCAAACGTAATAAACCTAACATCAGTCCTATCACCATAGTTAATTTTAAAAACATTATTCATTTCTTCCTATGAATCAATGCCACGGGGAAAAGAATTAAATCACTCATGAGTGTCTTTGTAAAGGCCAAAAAATTAAATGTTGTGATACCAATACTAAGGCACCAAGGGTAGGAAACTTATCCTAAAAACATAATTTTTTTAATAAAAATTTAGTGTTTGTCTATGAATATAACTCAGGTATCTTTTACCAATCAGTCAATAATCTAACCAACTAGGTTATGTAAACCTTTGTTAAATGGGCAAGAATTTAACCATACAGGTTAGGCAATCTTTTACCAATTGGGAAAGCCTCCAACCATATGGGTTAGGTAATCTTGTTCCAAATAGGATAGCATCTAACCATATGGATTAGGCATCTACACATGTCTAGGATATGCTTTAACCAGAGACATAACTCAATGGGATGAGCTAGATCCTGAGTCTCTCACTATTCACCACTCATCCCTACTAGATAAGCATTGAGGTCACCATGACAGGAGAATATAACAATGGTCACATTCCACCTCAATGTTTAGCCTAAATCCTCGAGAATAGTGATGATCAAGCTAGGATCTTTCTGAGTATATCATAGATATTTATTATATTTTTTGTGTTTTTCTAAACTAGGCTCTTATTAGAAATGGTCTTACTATTTATTAATTCTTTTTATCTTATTTAGTGTACAACCCAAAACCCATTTTATTCACCTGCGTACTGGAAGCCTTTTTTTCTTCCTAGACTACCTACATACCTACTTATAAATAGGATCAAGGTGTAATGTTTACGTAGTTATATCTTATAATAGAAGTTTCTTGTGAACTATTGATCTAGGTATGCAGCCCTATTTAGGGCCTAGTTTCTTATACAGTTCTTTTTGAGATTGCTACCCATTGGGAGCACAAAAGCATCAGTTACATAATTAGATGCTTATTTAATTAACTAACCTTCAATCCTTAATAATAAAAATACATAGAAATAACATTTTCAACTAATTCCCTTCCCACTTTTGATTACATCAACACTTTTTGATTCTTATTTTTAGATAGTCTAATTCAAAACAATGCCATATCACCATTGTTATATTCTCCTATCACATCAACCTTAGTGCTTATTCAATAGGGATGAGTGGTGAACAGTGAGATACTTAGGATCCAGTTAATCCCTTTGAGTTAAGTCTCTAGCTAGAGTATATCTTACACATGTGTATATGCCTAACATGTATGGTTGGATGCTTGCCCGTTTAGAAAAATATTACCTAACCCATATGGTTGGATGCTTGCCTAGTTGGTAAAATATTACCTAACCCATATGGTTAGATTATTTCCCATTTGGCAAAGGTTTACCTAAGCCAGTTGGTTAGATGCTTACACGATTGGCTAAAGATGCCTCATTTATATTCATAGACAAACGCTAAATTGAAAAAAAATCTATGTTTTTAGGATAATTTTCCTACCCTTGGTGCCTTAGAAATTGGTATCACAGCATTTGATTTTATATCCTTTACAATATCTTCCCATGTGTGCACAAACACCATAATGCACACATCCTCATTCTCAACCTCATAATCCTCAATGATAATGTGAAAAGCTCTCGAGTGTTGATCACCACTCCCTGTATTATCCCCTTCAAACTTTGGAAGGTGGTTCCTTACTTCATTTGGGACTTCATTGGGATAACCATCCATTTTATCAAAGTTGATAGGTTTAGATCTAGAAATTTGAAATGCAGGGTGTTCATTCTCATCTTGATCCCTATTCCTCATGATTGGTTCAATGGTGGGTTTAATAAAAAATGACATAGGGATTTGAGGGGGTGAGTGAGGTTGACTTGGTGGATCAAACTTGGGAGGTGATTCAACTGGTTGAGAAGGAGCTACATAATAAATGGGACTATATGGTTATGAATTACAATGAGAGATATGATATTTATCAATAATAGGGAGTTCAATGAAGAGTTCAAGATTATCAAAATCTTGATAGTCAAAATAATCCTTATCAACTAACTTTTACACTTCAACTGACCTCCAAACTCGTCTCCATCTCTAATGAATACTTTAGGGTGAGACAATTTGTTTTTATAAGTCACCTTTGAAGGATGATCTCAATCCTTCCATTTTTATAAACAAGAAAATATCCAAAGTTAAAAATTAATAAATATATTCAAAATAGGCATTGATATTTCTTGAAACTATATGATAAATTTGGAGTCGACACTAGAATCAAAATTATAGAATATAAAAATTTATGAACACAATGTGATACATGCTGAAAATAAACATTGCTGAAGACTATTGATGAGATAAAAAGAAAAGATACTAAAATTTTCAGATTTATGTTCAAAAGGACAAATCACCTTCTAACATGCAATTTAATAGCTCTTTACAAGAAACATAAAAGAAGTCAATTTATCAAATCTCTCAATTTTTTGGCAACTTTCCTAGCATAGTGTTGAACTTGTTGATGGATCAAAGTAGTAAAGTAAACTCAAATAACCTTAATTTTAAAACTCATAAAATAATATGAATACAATTTATCTAAAAATTTAGCTGAAATGATTTTAGAAAATATTTTGATGAAGAGAACTTTTTTAACTTGAATTTTAGAATAATCTCTTTGCAATAGTCCCCGACAACATGGGTGACAAAGAGTGTCCCAAATAATGGTTCTAGTAGAGTATTGGTTGCAAGTTGTAGACCTCTTTTGCTTAGCCTTGCACACTTAATAAAAATGGAAAACCTAGATAATAAACCCTCTGATATGTCATTATAGCCAAGGAAGGGATTAACACATAGATGGATCAGATATAGACAATGACTAGAAGTCATCAACATAGGGTATGGTCATCTCTCTACTACTTTTGGATCTACTTGAACCAAGGTGAGAGGACCTAAGGGGTAGATTTATCACATGGAGTGATTCAATAATTAAATTTCCATGGGGATTATTGTCACAACAAAAAATAAATATGACTAGGGCATAACCAAACTTATTGACTCCACTTGGTAAGACTTGTCACACAAAATAAACAAATACACTAAGTCACATACAACTATTGAAGACAGATGTGGATGTGATTAAAACCTTCATTCCAAAAAAAATCAACAATAAGGGGACCAAATGGGAGATTTCAATTTTGGGATTTAAAGCAAAAATTATATACACATGTTAAGTAGTTAAGATTTCTACATATACAGGCATATAACAATTGAAATATTCAGCAAGGTGTATTATTTGTATTGGAAGATAAGTTAGATAGCTATAAAAAAATGGTAGTGTGCTGGTAGTTTTCAAATAAAAAGATTATTTTAACATTCATGACATTATTCCTTTACAAAAAATGTATGAAATGTATTAGATATAAGCTAATGGAAATACCAAGAGTGGTTTGCATTTATTAGTGCCAATGTAATGGAAATACCAAAATGATTTTTGAAACCATAGAACATACATTGGAATCAAAATTTCATATATTGTTTCCTATTAAATTCATTAACTTAGGTTACCCTAAAGTGTTATTCGACAACATATTGTCAAATTAAACTGTAGAAAAGGTTTATAATCTAGATTTATTCTCAAAATGACAACCATTAGTAAGCATTACACAAAATATCCAATTAATAATATTTGTAAAACATATTATTGCACTTCAACAAAAGGAAAGAGTAAAAACTATAACTATTCTCATTAAATTTAGAAACAAACCTTACATATATCATTTTTATATAATGTTGCCATTGGGACAAGCATGGTGAGTTTGCACTTTTGACAAAGGATACATAAACATGTTCTCAATGCTTGATAATGGTTGTACATCTATAAGCACCTTAACAAGGGAGATAATACATACACACATGAATAAATCTAATTTTTTTGCAGATCATAGGACTTAGAGAGAAAAGAAACCAAGAACCACCTCATAATAGAGGAGAAGCCATCTATTTATACATTTTCACCACATTTTACAATCTAGGATTGTTTATAGTAATTTGCAAAATTCAAAAGCTGTAATTAACATTTAATGTTCTACCAAGATGCTCCCAGCCAGAAAATGCTCCTTGCCATGCCCTTAATCTTCATCCTTTTGCATGAAAAATCATTGTTGTAATTGCATCTACAAGTAATGATGAAGATTTGAAACAACCCTTTGGTCTCATTGGTTGGAAATGCTTTTTAGCTGAACTTGAAAGATAATATCTATGTTTTGAGCCAAATAATATATTTGTCTTCTTCTGAAACTACATGGAAATGCCTTTGACCACTCATTTACAAATCTATAATATTCATGATAGCTTCCATTTCTCTTATGCATGCCAAAGAACAACCAGTGCCTTGTAATGATGGCATTTAAAAATCCCAAATGCATGGCCATTTAAAAATTATTCCTTAGAATGGCACTCCTTGAACTTCTAGACTTCAAATATTTCTCCCATGGAGTGTTTGAACAAGAAAAAGATGGAAAATTCAAAAATTAGGTTATTTTTACCTTTTGCTTTTTGGCTCCAACTTGCTTTTTCCGCATTTGGTATTTTCACATTTCTTATTTTCAAAATTACTTTTTAGGGTTGAATCCACACTTTTTAATGCATAAGTGCATTACTTTTCACTTTTTGGCCTTTTGGGGAAACTTTGGTCCCTTTTATAAATTTGAATTTTTCTTTGTATTGGGGAAATTTGGGTCCCATTTCCGATTTTCATTGTATTGGGGAAATTTGAAACTTGACAGTAGTTTTTTAATTTGCAAATTGTAATTTGTAGTTGCAATTTCCTTGAAAATTTCTCTCATGGAAGTGGGAACTCCAACTACAATTTGTAATCTACAAATTTGCAAATTATAATTCACAGTTGTAGTTCCCCTCAAAAAGTTTCTCAAGGAAATGAGAACTCTAATTGCAATTTACAAAATTTTAAACTAATAATTGGATTTTAAAGTTCTCATAGGGAAATGAGAACTGCAACTATAATTTGCAATTTTTAAAATTACAAAATTATAATTGGCATTGAAAAGTCCCATTTGTATTAGGACCCATAGGTAAATGAGAACTCTGACTTCAATTAACAATTTGCAAAATTTTAAAATTACAATTGGCCTTGAAAGTTCTCATTTTTACTAGGACCTAATATTGACTAGTCTTGACTGACATAAATGGGAACTCTAAATATAATTTATAATATACCAAAGTGCAGAATTGCAATTGGCCTTGAAAGTTCCCTCTTACACTAGGACCTCTTGTTGGCCCGTGTTGACTGGTAGGTTTTGGGGATCCAAGTATAATTTTCAATTTATACATTTGTAAAATTACAAAATTATATTCTTCCAACAAATATCTTTGGAGATGCTCTTGAGTTGAATTTTCTTCCACTAGCTTTGACTAGTGGGATTCAGAGACTTGACCACAATTTGCAAGTTATATTTTTGAGATTTACATTTTTCAAGTTACTCCTCCCATAGAAACCTCCTAGGGATTTTGGTATCCTCATTTGAAACATTTAAATATTTCCATTTTTTTATTTTTCTCCTAATTCCACTCCATCCTAGTTTGGAAAGTGATCTATAGAGGATTCTTCCATAATCCTAGCCCTTTTCTGTATGATGCTTCAACATAAAAAAAACTATATTTTTGTGTATAATGCATTTGAATTTGAAGCATTCATTAATGAAAATATTCATTACCCTACAAGCACATAGATGGAAAAAACACATTTTTTAACTCTTTTAAAATATATCTTCTCATTTTGTCACTCATCGAGACCATCTTCCATTTTTATTTTATTACGCGTCCATCATAATCATCACCAGCATCCATGACAGAAAAATGTTTAATATAAATCTTAAAAATAATGTTTATTATGCATCCATCCTAATATAAATGTTTAATATAAATCTTAACAACAAACCCACTAATAATTCCTTTAGCAACTCACCTTAAGTAGGTATGGAATCAACAGTGATAGCTTCTGAAATTAAAACTAAAACATGTGCTTGGAATATCTTTGGAGCTTTAATCAAAACCAATGAATCAAGAAAAATAACAAGTACATGAAGGCTAATCCTCAGACCCCTTACATTCCTTATACTAAGATTGTATAATTTATGACATAAAGAGTCTAAAAGTTTGCCTTGTGACATTGAAAAAAGACAATGAAAAAATACTACAACTAATGAATGTTCAATTTGTTTCCCACAAATAGATGTAGTTTTTGATCTTGAATATAAACCAATGGATATTGAGTCTTCACACAAAAAAAGACTTTTCCATGTTTTGATGGAGAGTAAGCTCATCCACAAAGACCTCTATCATTGTAGATAATCATTGTGCTACACTTTTGATGCTAGAATGGTTACCTGATATAGATATTCTAGATTCAGAATAGCCTCTTGAAATTCTAATTTTTTTATTTACAACTGGAAGAAGGCATGGTGGAATCATCTACACAATAATGTATTTCATGATCCATAGTAAATCCATGGTTTTACCAAAAAAATCTATGTCCAAACATTGATTTCCATTGTACCTTTCTACAGAAATGATATCTAGAAAATGACATGTTGTAGGCAAGAGTTTTCAAACTGTACTCTCCTTTGCATGCACATTTCACCAAGCGACTTGATCTAGAGTCTCCAAAAAAAAATTTAAGCTATAAATTATATTAAATTTGATTGCATTCTTGATTTTCTTCCATCCAGTATTCCACGTTCTCTTCTTTGCACTTTAGGATCTAGAGGTGAGAATACAACTTGTAATTTAAAATTTTGAACAATTAAGTTTCATCACATGATTTCCCCACCAAATGTTCTATAGGATTTCCACCTTTAAAACATAATTTGTAAAATTTCACTTAGAAACTCAAACCTCTAGTAGAACTCTATAGAATCACTTGTAATTTTTCCCTTGGTCAAAACTACAATCAAATGTGCATTCTCCACCTAGCTTCTACTCATATCTTTTTATAAAATTTTGCTCTATTTATATCTTTCACATGGGAAGGTATTCATTGGCATGGATTAATACATTTCTATTATCCATGTAAGCACATACTTCTCTCTAAATTTTAATGCCCAGCCACATTTTAAAACATGAGATTTTTCAAACGTTGAGTTTGCTCTCTTTGGTACCACATATGTTGAAGGACCTTAATGTAAGATGCTTAGCTTAGCTACATTTAAAACATATTCTTTGCTTATTTATATGCCTCCACATTCATAAATAATTTATAGGTTGCAATATTGACAAGTGCATTTTACAAGTGTAAGTTCTTACTAGAAATCTCATTGAGTTTCACCATCCTAAATGCAATTTTATCAAACTTGCAGTTTGATTGCAAAGTTATGCCATTCAACCCATGATTTTTATTTGCACCTTGTCAACTTATTAAAATAATAAATTGTTAAATTTTAGTTAAAACTAAGACATTATAGGTTTTAATTACAATAAACATGATAACAAGGTTTTTAATGATTTGATGTAAAAATAGGACCCCTTGACCTCAGGTAAACACTTGTAGATAGGAAAAAAGATAGACAATTTAGGTGCTTATATTTATGAAGGGAAAAATTGCTTAGTGTAATTTTAGGCACTAACATGACCAACCTAAATATAATCTAAAAAATCTTTTGTTCCTAGAATAAGGCTATTAGAGTTACATTTTAAGGATTAATGAGTTATTTTCTTCAGTAGATAGAAGTTTCAAAACCCAGGTAAAACATAAGGATGGAAAATATTCGGAGGTTGTAGCAAATGGAACTATGAATTTGAATAGTAGAGGAGATAAGAAATGTATTAACATTATATTACACTAAAATTTTAGATATATATTGTTGAGTGTTGGATGTTATGTGAAAGAAACCACAAGGTGGTATTTGATGATCATTAACATAAAATATATTACACAAACAAAAAAATTAAAGTTGTTACAATTATACTTATGTTTAATAATATGATAATCTGATCTAGAAGAAGAGGCCAAACTTTTGTAGGCCATAAATTTTTATCCATAGCTTAGTTTCAGCCCATTTTCACTCCAAAATGACCACCTTGAAAAGTTTGGTGTAGCCATAACCTGACTTGCTTGATTATAGAAATTTTGAATATTTATCAGATGCCATGCATGACCATCTAAGGATTTAAAATTGGAGTTTAATTTTTTTTAGTATTTTTTTAAATTTATAAGTTATCTATTTTTCTAGCCTGACTTGAAATTCAATATATATTTATATAGTAGGTTAATTTTAGTGGTTACTTTATTTTTGGAGACTATTAGAGCTATGCAACCTTGCATGTGAAACTCAATAAAAATAGTAGCTCGTAAAACAACAGGTCTTGGTTTTATTTATTTTTAGAATTCTAAATTTTACATGTCAACTGTAATTCTAATTTGAGGCTTGTTTATGTATGGCTTGTCATTATTTAAATCATTGAATATGAATAAATATTGGTTATTATTTAAAAATATTTCCATATAGTTATTTTATTAACTTGATACTAATTGGGTTCATTATTTGGTATCAGAGCAAGTTCAAATATGGGAGGTGTAAGAGATGGTGAAAGGATAAGGAGGAATCACCCAGATGAACTAGACTATGCAGGAGTTGTAAAGGCAAGTACAATAATTAATGGAGATAGTTATAAATCAAGGATAAAGGAGATCACAAGATGATGTCGAGATTGGCATAAATCACATAGAGGAAATTACACAAGAGAAGCAATGGGAATAAATACCATCAATAGAAGAGAGGATGGTTAGATCTTTATAAGGAATGATGGAATCAAGCTAGATTACGGAAGAAGTTTAAAAGTAGAGGAGTTTATAGATTAGTTGAACATCATACATTAGTTTTTCTAATGGAGAACTATGAGAGAAGACAAGAAGGTGCATGAAATTGAAGGGTCATGGAATGATTTTTTGGGATCGCCTTCTAAAAGAAAGATAGATAATGGTAAATAGAAGATCAAATTGTAGAAGAAAATGGAGAAGAATCTGAGAGAAATTTTTTTATATGGATTATGTAAAAATCCTATACATAAGATCCAAAAAATTGAGACATAAGGATCATAGTATATAAGAGTATATAGATGATTTTTACAAGATTTTCATATGAGTGGATCTTGATGAAATAAAAGAGTTGATGGCTATAAGGTATGTAAATTATTTAATGTTTTCTATTTAATATGAATTAAGCATGGATAGAATACTTTTCATGGAGGAATATTATCAATTAGCATTGAAGGCAGAAAAAAATAGACATAATTTAAGAACATCTATTGGACCAAGAAGAGTATAAGCCCCTCCAATAAGAGGACAAGGTGGATTTAATACAAACACAGGTGGGTTTAATAGTACTAGAAAAAAAAAATCAGATGGTGCATAAAAATAAGTTAATGGAAAAGGGTTTTAATAACATCAAAGAGGAAGAGGATTTTGGAAACTGGACAAAGTTATGGTGGTGGTAGAGGATGGTTTCCAAATCAATGCATGTCTCATGTTTTTTATATATGTAGATAAGAAGGCCATAGAGAATTTGAGTGTCCACACTAAAAAAATCAAGAAAGGAGGAAAGAGTATCACCCAATATTGAATTTAGTTGACACTGAAATACAATATCAAAATACTAAATTTGAATCAATAGATATTGGGGAAAATCTCATGATGATAAGAATAGTGATTGCTTTAGGGAAAGAGTATGTGAAAAATAATGAATATGGTGATGCATGGCTACAAACAAATATATTTTTAACAAGGTCAACATTAATAGGTGAGATACACAAAGTCATTATAAATGGTTGTAGTTGTGGAAACATGGTTTCTAATGGCATGATTGAGAAACTAGGTTTGTTATGTGAAAAACATCCTAATCCTTATTAGATTTCATGGTTTAATAAATGGAATGAAGTTACAGTAGGTAAATGGTGCTTAATCAAGCTTTCTATAGGTAAAACATACAAGGATGAAATATGGTGTGATGTTATACCAATGGATGTATGCCATGTGTTATTGGGAAGGACATGATAGTTTGATAGAAAATCAATTCATGATTCAACAAAGAACATGTACAGTATTTGCAATATTAGTATTAAGGTATTTTTGTTACCTCTTAAATAATAAGGGTAGATTGAAAGTATGCTGACTATAAAATAATTCTTCACACACATAAAGATGGCATGTTATTTTTATTCATTTATAATGACAAAATAAGACAATGAAGTAGTGCAAGTACCAACATAACTAGAAGTAGTGTTGAAAGAATGTGCATATGTTATATCCAATGAGTTACCATATGGTTTAACACTAAAGAGAGATATTCAACATCATATTGATTTGATTTGAGGATCAGCTCTACCTAATCAAGTAGCTTATATAATGAGTCCAACAGAACATATAGAATTAAATATAAAAGCCACTTAATTCATGGAGAAGAGTATAGTAAGGTAGAGCATGAGTCCATGCACAACACTAGTATTCCTAAATCTAAAAATATATGGAGGGTGGAGGATGTGTGTGGATAGTAAATTAATTACTAAAATTACAATCAGTTACATGTTTCTTATACCTCATTTATATGATATGGTATGTGTCCTTTCAAGAGAAAAACATTTTACCAAGATTAATCTAAGGAGTGAATATTATCATATTTGGATTGATGAAGGAGATGAATCAAAAACAACACTCGATACTAGATATGTTTTATATGAGTGGATGGTGATTCCATTAAAATTATTTAATGCACCCATCACATTTATGAGGGTGATGAGCACAGTGCTACGAGAATATAGTGGTAAGTTTCTAGTGGCTTGTTTTGATTATATTTTAATATTTAGTAATATTAAATAATAAAACTTACAACATTTGAGAGTGGTATTAGAATTTCTATGAAAAGATAAGCTCTATGTGAATTTAAATAAGTATAGGTTTATGAAAAAATATTTGTATTTTTAGGATTTGTAGTTATATTATATGGTGTAAGAATGGATAAAGAAAACATAAAGACAATTTTTGAGTGGCCTATTCCAGAGAGCATCATAGAGGTAATAATTTTCCATGGATTAGTAGTATTTTACAAAAAGTTCATTATGAATTTTAGTAGTATTGTTACACTAATAAAAAAACTTATGAGAGGAGAATAATTTATATTGACAAGGAAAACAAAAAAAAACATTGAGTTATTGAAGAAAAAATTTATAGAACAAGCTATTTTAGCATTATCAAATATTAGCAAATTATTTGAATTTGATTTCGATGATTTGTTTGTGGGAATTGATGTTATTTTGAGTTAACAAGGGAATCTAATAGCATATTTCAGTGAGGAATTAAATGAGTTAAGAAAAAATTATGTTATGTATGATGTTGAATTTTATGCCATTATACAAGCATTAAGGCATTGATGGCATTACTTGGTGCCTAAGGATTTTGTCCTACTTAATGATAAAGAGGCTTTGAATTATGTGAACACTCAAAATAAGTTAAATAATATGCATTCAAAGGGGGTGTCTTTCTTATAGGGTTATAATTTTATATTGAATCACAACTCATAAAAATAGAATCAGGTAGCTTATTCTTTGAGTAGGCAAGTCAGGTTGATAACTACTATGGTGAGTGAATTAGTTGGATTTGAGTTTATTAAAGAAACATATGATACTGATCTACATTTTTACAAGATAGTTGACCAATGTAATAATCCATTGATAGGTGATACAAGCAATATTTATGATGATTATCTTATGAAGGATGGTTATATTATCAAATAGAAATGATTATGTATTCCAATTGAGTCTCTAAGAGACAATGTTATAATATAATTGCATACAGGTGGTTTGGATAGACTTATTTTAAGACAAAGATAATAAATTTGGTGGAGGAGAAGTATTTTTGGCCAAAGATGAAATGAAATGTGATAATATATATTGTGAAGTGTAGGATATGTAAGATGGGGAAATGACATGTACAAAACATAGGGTTCTAGATGCCATTACTGATTCTAAGGGGACCATGAAAAATTTGAGTATGGATTTTGTGTTAGGATTAAAAACACACAGAGATGTAATGATTCAATTGTTTTTTTTGGAGATAGGTTTTCTAAAATGTTTTATTTTATTTCATATAATAAAACCAATGATGTCACTAGAGTTGTAGAACTATTTTTTAAGGATATTGTGAGATTACAAGGTGTTTCAAAAACCATTACATCAGATAGGAACACAATATTTATAAGTCACTTTTGGAGGAATTTCTAGAGGAATATGGGGACTAAGCAATAATTTAGTAGTGAATACCATCCCCAAATAGATGGAAAGACATAAGTTTTAAACATGAGCTTAGTAAATTTATCAAGATGCATAGTTGGAGATAAGCAAAAGTAAGGGTACTTGGCTTTACCATGATCTAAATTTGCATATAATACTTCATTGAAGTGATCAATAGGAAAACCAACATTTTGTATTTAAGTGAAGAATACTATGAGTGTTTTATGTTTGGTATAATTACTAATTACATAATGAGTTTGTGATGATGCAAAAATAATTATAGAACATATACAATATTAACAAGAAAAAATAATAAATAAGTTATAGGAAAGTAATGAGAAGTATAAAGCTACAAAAAATAAGAATAATTTCAAAAATATTTGAAAAAGGAGATTTATTGATGGTTTACTTGAGGAAAGATAGATTTATGAAAGGAACATATAAAAAATTGAAGCACAACAAGTTTAATCCATGCATAATTGTGAAGAAAATCAATGGTAATGCTAATGAGGTGAGATAACCAGAAAATATTGATATATCTATAGGATTTAATATATCATCTTTATATGATTTCCATAGATAAGATGTTAAAGGTTAATAATATGAAGAAGTAGATTGGTAGCAATAGATGCCAAAGTAGAAGGAATATATAATGTAGGCTCTAGATAAGAAGACAATAAACATAAGGCAACAAAGTTATGCCAGGTATTTGATATAATGGGAAGCATTATAGTAGGAAAAAAAGACTTAGATTTCATAATGAGAAGCTGAAGAAGATTGTTAATAACAAATGGCAATAATACAATCTGATCAGCTCTTAGGATTTGAGTTGTTTTCAATCAAAGGATAATGATGCAGAAAAATAAGTTAAAGTTATGGAGGCCATAAATTTTGATATGTAGCTCCATTTGAGCCCATCTTCTTGCTAAAATGATTGCCTCAATAATTTTGGTGCATCCATAAACTATAATATCCAGTTATGAAAATTTTTGATTCTTTTCATAGGCTATATGTGACCATATGAGGGTCTAAAATTATAGTTTATTATTGTTTTTGTTATTTTTCTAAATTTAAAAATTGTTAATTTTTGTAACCAGAATAAAACATAAGTTGATATACCTTTGATAGGTTAATTTTAGTGTTTATTTTATTTTGGATATATTTTAGAGTTGCATGTGCTTGCATGCAAAAATTATTAGAAAATAATAGTTGCTTAAAATAACAGGTTGAGTTTTATTTATTTTTAGAGTTTAGAATTTTACATGTCAACTCCAATTATGAGTTGAGGCTTATTTATGCATGGTTTGTAATTATTTGAATCAGTTAATATAAATCAATGCTATTTATTATTTCATAATCTTTACCTATTATTATTTTATTATTTTGATAGTAATCAGGATCATTACTTTCTCATTGAATTTGGAAGAACATAGTAGTAACCTCACGAGTATGGCACATGAAGGTAACTATTAGTATTGGCATCTTATGTATGAACACATGGATTTTCACAAATTGATGTTATTAGCCTCAAAATAATTGGCCTATGGTTTTCCTAACATTATAGACCACATGGACTTATTTGATGGTTATGTTAAATGTAAACATGCAAACGAAAAGATTCCAAATAGAAATGCATAGACGCAACAACATCCACTGCAATTGGTTAACTAAAAAATAATTGTTCCTCTACAAATTAAAAAAATTAAGTCAACATATTTCACTATATTTATTATTGATTACTCACTAAATGGTTGTTTTCATTTTCTGAAGCATAAAAGTGAAACCTTTGATATATTTAAAATTTTTAAATCCCTTGTAGAGAATGAAAGTGTTATATAAGAAAAATATTATAATTTTACCATGGAGGTAAATTATTTTAAAACATTTTATTAATTATTATGAGTTCAATGGTTTTAAATTCCAGCTCAAAACTACATACACTACTCAACAAAAAGGTGTAGTAGAAAAAAAGAAACATACAATGAATGCAATTGATAGGATCATTTTACAAACAAAGGGATTAAAAAACTCATTTTGAGGTGATACATTTTTTATAGAAATATATATTCTAAATTGAAGTCCCTTTAGTTGACCTAACAATATGAATCATGGTATGAAAAAATCCTAATGTCAAATATTTTATTATTTTTAGATTTTTAACTTATGTTCATGTGTAATATTAGAAAATAAATAAGTTAGAACCAAATAGTGAGCCTTGTTTGTTTTGGGTATATTGAACCAAGAAAAACCTACAGCCTCTATAATCCTTTCACTAATAACAATTTTGCTCAAGAATGTTATTTTTTATTAAGGGGGAGTGGATAGTTATAACAAAGATTATAACCATATTGACAAAGTCTTTTTTTTTTTTTTTTAGTATGGTATGGATGATGATACCGATGATGAGAATCCCACTAATATTTTAGTTAAAGGTGATGAAATTATACTACTTGGCCCTCATCTAATTATTGAATTATAAGGGCATGGCCATCTTCAACTCCTAGTTTTTTATGGAAGATAATCATCATTAGTGTACTTTAGGAAAGTACAAGAAGTAAAGCACATGAATAATGTCTATGAGGTGATATGATAAATTATGTTTTACTTTGAAAAGCTAATTATTATTTATCTTGTTTTCAAAATAAATTTATTAATGATTCTTGGGTGAAAAAATGCAATAATAAATGGTTTACATTCATGGGAATGATACTTTGGAATTTATAGAAATTTTATATGATAATAGGCGTATACATAGTAAAAAGTTTTACAAGACTAGGTATAAAAATTATGGTATAGTTGAAATAGATAAGGAGTATATAGATGCAAAAGGCTTCACTCAAATATATGGCATTAATTATGAAGAGACATTTTCATTTGTTTCAAGAAAAGATACCATTAGAATGGTGATTTCAATAATAAATAAATGTATACTACATTAGAAGGATGTGAAAAGTCTCTTATTGAATGGGTACATAAATAAGAATATTATGTACACTTGCCATAAGGGTTTATAATACAATAGAAATAAGACCAAAGCTCAAATTTGAAGAATGATTTGTATGTTGTCAATCAAGTACCAAGAGGATGATATCATTGAATTGATAGACATTTTCTATAGAATAGATTCAAAATAAGTAAGAGCAAGACTACTATATACTATAAGAAATAATGTAATGCTATACTTATTTTAATTTTGTATGTTCTTAGATTATTGTATATAGGTAATAGTTCTCAGATGAATACTGGATTCAAAATTATTATTATGAATGCATTTCAAACAAAAAATTAGGTCACACACAACATTTACTAAGGGTGGAGGTTTATCAATTTAAGGATGAAGTCTTTATTTTTCAAACAAAGAATGTAAAGGATATGTTGAGGAAATATAGTTTGGTTGATTGTAAACTAGTATCCACTCAAACTTATCATCACCTTATGTTATGTAGATAAGATGGGGTTGAGACAATTTATGAGATAACTCATATAACTATTGTTTGAACATTAATGTTTTTAAACTCACACAACAATAGATATGTCTTATTTCAAGGCATATGTTTGAGATGTATTAAATCCATATAAATAAATCCAATATAAGTTTTAAGTTTGTGAAAAAAATTTCTAATTTTAGTACTCATCATTATTCCATTAAAAATTTTAAACATGTTGGTTTTAGTGTTTTGTATTGGGGACATAATTTGGATGACTAAAATACAAAACCAGAAAAATATTTTTCACTTAGATTGGGTTTGGTTACATGAAGTTAAAATAAAAAAATTTCAATTTCCATTTCATATGTATAATATTAATAGATTTCATTCCCTTCAGCGCAAGTTATATGTAGTTTATACTCATAAATAATTATTCTTGTGGACTCAAAGAAACATAATGGGGTGCTTTAGATGTGGATCCATTAGCGAACATTATGAAATGAGTCCCACTCTAATGTCCTACTTTAAGAAGGTGCTCATCCATATAATTACTCTGATTCATAGCTCTAGTATGTTAAAATCATTTACCACCTAATTTATTTCCTAATCATCAACCCAAGTTATATTCTAAATAATTCTATGAGGATGATTTAAACAACTGGCCATGCAGAAACCTTGAGGTAAGGGTCAGACTTTTCCATGTGGACTTAAAAGACATAATATAGCACTTCAAATATGGATCATTCAATGGACATTACAGACCTAGGTCCACACTATTTTACCATTTAGATAAGGTGTTCATCCATACCATTACTCTAGTTCATCTCTCTAGTATATTAAAATCATCTACCACCTAATATTTAACAAAATGATTTTGCCTAATGCTAGTGTTTCTAATAGAAGAGACAACAAATACATGACAGTGATAGAGAAGAGTAGTGTTAGACTGAGGCAGTGATGGAGTAGAAGAAATCTAGATTTATGATGTGTATGGAGGATTAAGGGTTGAAGTTTGAAACAAATGGGGTTCTATACCCAAGGGATAGGTTTGACGAGCCCACAACAAGGGAATAACTGGGATTCATACATTCTATATAGATATAAAGAGGCAACACATGTGGTTAATAAACATTAGAAACCCATTTTATATAATATATCTAATGATGTAGGGCCATGTTTAAGGGTATTAAACAATAAAGATGAGGGGTTTAGTGGATTTGAATGTAGATAAAAGGAGAAAGAAAGATTTTAAGAGGGTCTTACTAGAAATAGGTAGGAGAAGCCTTTAGCACCTTCCAAATGAAACCCCTCTGTCTATCTTGAAGAGGATAAATTATCCAAAATAGTAGTTCATGAAAAAAATCTAGGGAAAATTTATATGTTTTAATTATTTCACAATAGATGTTCTACCGTCCTTGATCTTCACAAATGGATCATGGATAATTAGAATCGTCTTATATAAGGCACTCAAAATGAATTCCCTTGTGCGAATTTTCCTTTTTGGTAATATTTCATCTTGAAGAGGATAGAGAAGTATTATTCAAGGATTATATTTGGATGTGGCATCAGAGCGTGAACTATTGCTAAATTGGAGAGCCAAATACAAATTGCACATAGAAAATTCGATTAAACGTAGTATATTATTATTTTCTACATATTCAATACAAAACATTTGGCTATTATATAGCCATGGAGGTAGCATAAAAACCTCTAAAAAAATAGTATCAAATAACTCCAAATAGTCATGGGTAACAACAAATCTTATGGGAATATATTTATCAATAACAAACAAACTAACATACACTAATTAATAATGTTACTAATATAAAATCCTAATATTCACCCTCTTAACATTATTTATTCCTATCACCCCATTAATTCAAGCATAGTAAAAAGGTTTTACACTTTCCGTGTAGCCTGCTCACCTTTGAGGTGGTGTGCCATCTTTTTGGCTTCATGGTCTTGGTGGCACCTTGGGTTTTCCTTGTAGGATTATCACAAAGCTGAAATTGATAGTATTACATCTTTCTACTTAACATCTTCGATGGTTTTTTGGATTACCGCAAACCCATATGGTCTTTTGTTGTAGATTTACCAGGAACCTGGAGGTGGCAGGAGGTCTCAACCACTTTGGTGGTTTCTCAAATTTACACAAACCCTTTTCGAAGAACCAAGATCTACTTTACTAAATTTTTTCAACAAAATGTTCTTCTTCAGGAGGTACCAAAGTAGAAAATAATGCTGAGTATTTTTATTGAAAAACACACAATGCAGAAAAAATTGAGGACTAAGTCCTCATCACCTCCTGTAGCCTTTGTATGCAATCATTGCCACTCAAATTTGTACAATATATATACTCATCAAAGCCACTGGCAATCATCCTTGGCATAGTCGATTTGGCATAGAGCACACCACACTAAAAACAAGAGAAAAACACACCATGCTGAAAATAAAACACCATATAAAATGTCACCATAAAAATGATTCGACCTTATTGTATGTGAATCATGAGAAGATGATAAGTGTCTTCCAACCTTGATGTATCTTTTAGCCTCCAGTCAATTATTACTTATTCAATGGATTTGGCTTTGAGGCTCAATTTTATAATGATGGATGTCGTCTACCAATAATATTGTGCCCATAAATTTTTTTATGTCTCTACATGATACAACAAACATTCTGACGAAATAATTTGTCCCATAAAATGACTCTTAACTCATTTTTCATCTTTTAATATTTAAAAATAAAATTATAATTGATAATGGACCCAAAACAAGACTACACTTTGAATTTCTCACAAAATCTGACACATTTTTTTAATTTTGACATACTCTTAAAAATGAATATACTATAGACTTGACTATGACAACCTATATTCAAAACAATACTTCTTTCTTTCAAACTGTGATTAGTTAAACTGAATCTATACTCTCACTATAAAAACACAAAACATCGACTTCTGACTTTTGAATGAAATATCTAAATTCACATGGTGAACCACCACTTAATTTATAAATACAACTCTACGGCATACATCACTCTTTGAAAGAAATTCTAACAACCGAGACATAACATGACGCCATCAAATAAGGATAATGAAAAAATTTAGCATATCTTTGAATTACATACGTGGAACGACAAGAGTAAGACGCATTCATATGAACTGAAATAGTTAGATTTACATGATGGTGAGATCTGATAGAGGCACGCTCATGAACACGGAAAAGCATGCGTTGCATGAATAGAACAAACACTTGATCGAATAATAGCAATCTACAGATCTGCATGAATCTCAGATTGAACAAGGTAGATTAGCAGCTATACACAGTAACTCTTGATAGTTTTTTTGAAGCTCCATGTCGCAGAACAGAAAGATAAGATATTCATCACGCAGTTCTATAATTTATGCATTCCACAACGCTACAATCAGGTCTATGCTTTATTTTGGTTTTTAGTTTTCATTTGGTTTCTTACACCGTTTTCGTGCCAACTACGCACTTCTAATCCTTACTACACCCAGAATTATGAACTGTGCAGATCTGTAGATAACAATTGATTTTTGGAACCAAAATATTTTTAACATTACCAAACAGTGAAATGGGTTTAAATGGATTTGGTTGAGATAACTACGCCAAATATCATTGCAATCCTATAAAATAAAATATCTCTAAACCAAAATAATTTAGAAATAATATTATAAGTGTTATCATGAAAAGGGCGACCGATAATTGGAGTGGGCTGCCTCATACATTGTGCTCGGGACCTCATAACGCTCTGATACCAGATTGTTGGTAAATTGGAGAGCCGAATACAAATTGCACATAAAAGAAAAAATATTAAACATAATATATTATTATTTTCTACATATTTAATACAAAACATTTAGCTTTTATATAGTCATGGAGGTAGCAGAACCACCTCCTAAAAAATAGAACCAAATAACCCGAAATAATCACAGGTAACAACAAATCTTATGGAAATATACTTGGTAAGGCTACCCCGCTTAACATTACAGTTTTCAATTGTTTTTTGTTTTACATCAGTGGATTCAAATTATTTGGGAGAATTTATGACTGGATTTAGATAACCTAATTATGCATCATCTTATTTATGTTTGGATTCTATTTAATCTAAATGTGTAACTGATCTCCCTGAATTTGTTTTGTTGAATGTAAAGGATAGATGTTGGAAACAATCTCTTGATTATGAGGAGTTGTCTTTTGGTTCTAGGAGATGCTTTTTCATAGGCCATTTATCTTATGATTGTAATGTTTATAAGAATAAGAAGAGGGTTTCATGGTGAAGTGATGATCCTCTAATAACATAATATTGTGGGTAGTAAAATTGAGAGTAGCAGTACTTTTAAATTGAAGTGCTTGAGACTCTTGAGGAGTTAAATCAGATGGAGGTTAAACCATTCAAAGAGAATTCATTCTTTTGAGTGAATATTAAATAAAATTGTGAAAGTGTTAGTCTTGTTGGAAAAATATAACTTGTGATCCAAATGAAGATCTAACTGGGTAAGGTTTCACTGAAAAATTTAAAAAAAAATTGTTTCATATAAAATATTCATTCCCATTTACCCTAATGAAGGGGAGGTTTTACTGTCATTGGTAATAAAAAAAAAAGAGGAAGAGGTAAGGAGTAGTTGGAGCCATCTAGTATGAATCTCATATTTGTAACATAAAAGTGTTTGGGTGGGTCATAGGATTCTTTTTTTGTTTTGTTTTGTAGGTTGTAGATGTGCTGCTTTGTTGTTTTTTGGTTGTGTTTTCCCTGAGAAGAGGAGTTTTATTGGGATTTCATGGTTTTATCCTTTTTCTCCTTTGTATAAGGGTTGGATCCTTTCAAAATATATATTTATCAATAAATAAAATATATATATTTCATTCATCTGAGTAGGTATATAAGTATTATGGCTGAGAAATTTTATATAAAAAATCTGAAAGAAAAAAAATCAACATCATGTGATTTTTATGATACTGTAAGTACTATCAAATTCGTCATGAATCCAATTCATCACAGTAAAACAAAGAATTTTAAATATAAATACTGATTTATATAATAATTAATTTAAAAGAAAGATATAAATACCAAAAAATAAATTAAAGATATCCTCCTTAAAACTTGTCGTAACTGAAAAAATTGGTTTGTTGATAACTGTTGATCAACCTTTATGTATGCTCATTATCTTATACCAGTGGACATGTACATATCAGCCTTTTACAAACACCAAGACGATATTGCTAGTTCATACTCCTACGAATCTTGATCAATCAGTCGGTTTCCACGCTGGACATGTGAATTTACCTTTCATTTTAAACCTAAGAATGAAAAAAACAGAAAAAACCATACTAAACTACGTTAGGATTTCGCACACCCCATAATCTTGGGATGAAGCTGCATGTAAATCTAAGGGTCGCCAATTAGGACCTAAGCTTAAACTGGTGGGCATATTTTGTTGGCTTTGTGGATAGGGTTATGAAAGTTAAATAGGTTGATGAATAAGAATGTTAAATATTCATCAACCTATTTAAAACGACTAAAGTCAAATTGCTAAATCTCCTCACCTGCTTAACGTTATGCAGCAAATGGACAGAAAAATCAACTATAAGTAAGGTCTAAATCTATAAAAAGTGGATGTTTATGTCTTTGAAAATTTTGTTGACTAAATTTTTTCTCGACTAAATGATGTTAATATATTTTAAAATCGAATTGATGTCATTGAAATTGTTACAAAACAAGATATAAAATGTATAGAAAACATTAAACATTAAATATTAAAGAATTCATGTTTTTGATTATATTTTTTCTGCATGAGTTAGACCGGTGGCGATTTTTCTTAGCCGTAACTAATCTTTACGTCATTAACATTTATTTTGAATTATTTAAATGCAAAACTTCAATTCATATATATATAATTATTTTTTTCTCTCTCCATTTCTTTTCTATCTTCCTAACCCAAATACTTAACCCACAAAAAACAACCCAAATAATAATAATAATAATAATAATAATAATAATAATACCACGAGAAACACTAACAAAAAATAATAATAATAAATATAAAAAATTAAATAATGCATTCGTAGTCTCTTCCTTTCAGTATATAGTACTAGAAGATTTTGGCTTTAATCTTATACCGTTCATTGTTTCCCTCCAGCAGCACTCTAGATCAGTTAAACACAACAAAAATTAATAATTAAAAATTAAAATTTTAATATTGCATTCATAGTCTCTTCTATTCGGTGTTTAGTAGATGACGCTTTTTGCTTTAATATTATAAAGTTAAGTATTCTCTGGGACGGGCTCCTTATTGAGATAACAAGGGAGTGAAAAAGGGTTAGTGGCATCCAGAAAAGGATGAGAAACTCACAGAATACATAAGTATGCATGGTCATGGTAATTTATTGGAGGATGTGGCTCTTAGCTCAACAGCAAACCAGTTAATCTTCACTGCCACTTGCTTTCCAATCACGCATATTTTGTCCATTTGAATTTAAAACATTAATATCTTCTAACTGCTCACATGACTGAAGTTGTGCCTAATCTATCTCATTTAATCTATGCAGTTGTTTACTTCGTCAGGACATTTAATTTATTATCTCTCTCTCTGTTCTACAAACTTCGAAAGACTTCCAGGTCTTTCTCTTTTTGTAAACTATTTTGTATGCTCTATTTTGATATGAGAAGAAAGAAGACCGTCGCAAAGCTCTGCTTCCTTCTTGGTATGCAACAGATGTAAAACTGATTGTATGAGCAAAAACTCTATAGGACGATAGAATAATGTTTATGGAATCAAATCAGTGAATAGATTAAAAAAAATTATGTGTTTATTTATTTCGCATTTTCTCCTATTTTTCTGTTTGTTTTGTCTTCAACAATTTGGCATAAAAATCCTATGAACTATTAGCTTTTATCAAGTGGTATCAGAGCTTAAGGTTATTCAAAGAAAGGCTTAGCAAAGCTGAAAGTTATCAAAGCTAAGGGCTTCATCAAGCAAAATTATTAACTGTCAACAATGGCAGCCACAAGCACAAGCTTGAAAAATCTACAATTTACTCAATTCAATGGCAAAAACTATGACTATTGGTCTGTCACAATGAGAGCTTTGTTTTGTTCTCAAAACATATGGGATCTGGTAGAGAATAGTTTTCCAGAACCAGCAGATGCAGTAGCATATAATAATCTATCTCAAGGAGAGAAGGATCTACTAAGGGATAATAAGAAAAAAGACTCAAAATCTCTCTTCTACATATTACAAGCCATACATGGGAGCATTTTCCCAAGGATTGCAGCAGCAACAAAGTCCAAACAAACATCATATATTCTCCAAACAACATACCATGGAATGGCAAAGGTGAAAACAACATGTTGTGAATGCTAATAACATATTTTGAAACAATATTCATGAAGGATTCAGATTAAATAGATTCATTTTCCACTCGAGTGATTAGTTTAGTTAATCAAATCAAATCTCATGGTGAGACACTTAAAGATAGAAGAATTATTGAAAATAATTTGAGGATTTTACCTAAAAGGTTTGAATCTGTAGTTGTTGCAATAGAGGGAAAAAAAATCTCTCGCAATTTTTAGTTGATGAGCTTCATGCATCTCTCATTTCTCATGAACATAGGCTAAGTAGGTCAGCAAACTCATCTTAGAAGCATGCTTTCAAGATACAAGATTCAATCAGCCATGGAAGAGGTAGAGGAAGAACATATTTCAGCGCTAGAGGAAGAAATTTGTATAAAAGTGGAAGAAACAACCCATCAAACTCAAGTGGAAAAGGTATCAACCAATACCCAAATTAAAATATGATATAGAAAAAATAGGCCAACCTTATGGAGGCCATAACTTTTGAATTGTATCTCCATTTGAGGTCTTCCACATGATAAAATGACTATCTCAAAAAAAATTATTCTAACCTAAGCCACTCTATCTTCATAGATTTGATTATGATAATTTTTGGAGGCTAAATATGATCATTTGGGGGTCTAAAATTAATGTTTAATGATTTTTTTGAGAATTTTCTAATTTTAAAAATTTTATTTTTTATAATTAGAAATCAACTTCAGTTGAATTTCATTACATATGCTAATTTTAGAATTTAAGTTATTTTGAGAAATTTTTAGAGCCATGCAGACTTGCATGTGAAACTTACTATAAATAGTGGCTGCTAAATATAGGCATTTTTTAAAGATTTTTTTTAAAAAAAAATTTTTTTTTTTTTAAATTTTTGCATGTTGACTCTATGTTTTTAGTTTAGGCTTATTTAAGCATGGTTTGAGTTTGTAATTATTTCAAAAAATCAATATGAAATAGTTTTGAGTATTGTTTCAAGATTTTAGCCTATTGATAATTGTTTTGTTGTTACTTTTTGGGTTCATTATCTGGTATCAGAGTAAATTTGAATCTTGAAGGAGTAAAGAATGGTAAGAGGATGAGGAGGTATGGAAAAAATGAACCAAACTATACAAAAACTTTAGATTCTAGTTCAATAATTAATATAGTTTATCACCAATCAAGCAAGGAGGCAAGGTAGTGATGAGGAAAACATAAATCATGATGAAAAAAATTAACAAGAAGAAGGACAACAAGAGCAGCCACCATTAATGGAAGAGATGATGGTTTGGACTTTAGAAGGGAGGAATGAAGGAATCAAAGTTATTGTTCTATATTATGGAGGAAGTTTAAAATTAGAAGAGTTGATAAATTGGATGAATAACATAGATAAATTCTTTGAGTAGAAGACCATGAGACAACACAAGAAAGTAAAATTTGCATGCATGAAATTGAAAGGTCATGCAATGATTTGGTGGGTTCCCCTACAGAAATAGAGATAGAGAAAAGGTAAAGAGAATATTAATACATGGAAAAAGATGGAGAAGAAGCCGAGGGAAAATTTTATTCTTGTGGATTATGCAAAAAATCTATATAGAAGATTTCAAAATTTGAGGCAAAAAGATCATAGTATAAAGATGAATTTTACAAGATTTTCATACGAGTGGAGTATGATGAGATAGAATATTAGATGGATACAAGATATGTAAATGGTTTGAAATTTTCTATTCTATATTAATTAAGCATGCATAGAGTACTTAACATGGAGGAGGCTTATCAATTAGCTTTGAAGATAGAAGAAAAACAAAATAAAAAGATTTTTAGAAAGACATCTAATGGTCGAAAAAGAGGTAGTACCCTCCAATAAGGGGATAAGATGGGTTTAATGCCATAAGAGGTGGTTTTAATGCCAATAAAGGTGAATCATTATGTGGTGCAGAAAGACAAGATGTTAATAGGTAAGGGTTTCAATATCAACAAAGAGGAAGAGAATTTTAGAGAGGATAAGGTTATGGTGGTGTTAGAGGATGGTTTCCAAATCAATGTATATATTACAACTAATATATATGTGAAGAAAAAGGGCACATAGAATTTGAGTGTCCAAACTATCAAGATCAAGAAATGAGGTAAGAAGATTGCCCAAAAGTGAATCTAGTTGAGACTGAGATAGAGGATCAAAATACTGATGTTGCACTTGCAAATGTTGGATAGAATCTCATGATGAGAAGAAACATAATTTTACCAAAGAAGGATCAAGTGCATAATAAAGGTGGGGATGCATGGCTGCAATCAAATATTTTTTGAGCAATATGTACTTCAGGTGAAAAGGTATGCAAAGTAATTATAGATGGTGGTAGTTGTAACAATATGGTTTCTAAATAAATGATTGAGAAACTAAATCTGTAATGTGAAAAAACATCTTAATCAATATCAGATTTCATAGTTTAAGCAAAAGAATGAATTTATAGTATATAAAAGGTGCTTAATCAAATTTTTATAAGAAAGAGTTATAATGATGAAATATGGTCTAGTGTTATTCTGATGGATGCATGTCATAGGTTATTAGGAAGACCATTGAAATTCGACAAGAAAGTAATTCATGATGGAGTAAAAGACACATACACTTTTTGGAAAGGTGGTACAAGGGTAGTTTTGTTACCTCTTAAAGAGGAAGAGAAGACAGAAAGCATGCTATCTACTAAAGAATTTATTCAAGGCATGAAAGTATTAGGTTATTGCTATGTATTAGTAGCAAAGAATGAAGAAATAAAAATGGTGCCAATACCAATAGAAGTAACAAGAGTGTTGAAAGAATATGCAGATATTGTATCTAATGAGTTACCAGATGGTTTACCACCAAAAAAAGATATTCAATATCACATTGATTTGATTCTAGGATTAGCTCTATCCAATCAAGTAGCTTATAGGATGAGTCTAATAGAACATAAAGAAATTAATAAATAGGTTATTGAATTGCTAAGGAAGAAGGTAATAAGGGAGTGTATAAGTCCTTGTGAAATAGCAATGTTGCTAACTCCAAAGAAAGATGGAGGATGGATAATGTGTGTGGCTAGTAGAGCAATTAATAAAATTACAATAAAGTATATGTTTCTTATACCTCATTTAGATGATATGATGGATGTGCTTACAGGAGCAATTTTTTTATCAAGATTGATCTAAGGAGTGGTTATTATCAAATGCAAATACATGATGGAGATGAGTAAAAAACTACATTCAAGACTAGGGATGGCTTATATGAGTACATGGTCATACCATTTAGATTATCTAATGCACCTAGCATATGTATGAGGGTAATGAATATAGTGCTACAAGATTATATTGTTATGTTTATGGTTGTTTATTTTGATGGTATTTTGATATTCAGTAAGACTAGAAAACAACACTTACAACATTTGAGAATGGTAATGGATTTTTTAAAAAAGGAGAAGTTATATGTAAATTTGAAGAAGTGCACATTTGTGCAAAACAATGTAGTTTCAGTAAATGGTGTGAAAATGGATGAAGAAAAGATAAAGGCAATTTTTGAGTGGCCTAATCCAAAAAGAATCTTAAAATTAAGAATTTTCTATGGTTTAAAAAAAATTTACATAAAATTTATTAAAAAATTTATTAGTAGTATGGCACCAATAACAGATTGCATGAGAGGGAAGGAAGTTGCATGGACTAGAGCAACTACACAAAGTTTTGAAATTTAAAAAAAAAAATTATAAAAAGACTAGTTTTAGTATTACAAAATTTTGATAAAGTGTTTAAGGTTGATTGTGATGATTCATTTATGAGAATTGGTACTGTGCTGAGTCAAAAAGGAAATCTAATAGCATATTTTAGTAAGAAATTAAATCAGGATTATAATTTTGTGTTGAAACATAAATAAGAAAAATAGAATCAGGGAGTTGATGCATTAAGGAGGGTGGAATTATTAACTTCTATGGTGAGTGAAGTAGTTAGATTTGAAGCTATCACATAATTGTATGATACTAATCCATATATTGGTAAGATAGTTGGGCAGTCTAAGTATCCATTAGTAGGTGTGACATTATTTAGTCATTATGAGTATATTATACAGGAAGGTTATTTCTTTAAAGGGAAAAAATTATGCATTTCATTTGGGTCTCTATGAGACAATATAATAAAATAATTACATAGTGACAATTTGGTTGGACATTTTGGTAAGATGAAGACAATAGCTTTAGTGGAGAAAACATATTTTTGGCCAAAGATGAAGAGAGATGTGACAAGGTATGTTTCAAGGTACATAATATGTCAGGTGGCTAAAGGACATGCACAAAATATTTGGATATACATGCCATTACCGATTCTAAGATGACCATTGAAAAATTTGAGTATGGACTTTATTTTGAGATTGTTAAGCACACAGAGAGATAATGATCCAATTTTTGTTGTTGTAGTTAGGATTTCTAAAATGGTTCATTTCATTACATGTAAGAAAACAAATGATGCCACTAGAGTTGCAGAATTATTTTTTATGGATATTGTGAGATTGCATGGTGTTCCATAAACTATTATTTTAGATAGGGACATGAAATTTTTAAGTTATTTTTGGAGGACATTATGGAAGAAGATGGGTAATAAGCTATAATTCAGTAGTGCATATCACCTACAAATAGATGGATAGGTAGAAGTTGTGAATAAGAGCTTACAAAATTTATTTATATGTATAGTGGGAGAGAAATCAAAGCAATGGGACTTGCCTTTACCATAAGCTAAGTTATGCATATAAAAATTCTATAAATAGATCAATAGGAAATTTACCTTTTCAAATTGTTTATGGGAGAAATCATATGAGTATTTTAGATTTTTTAAAATTGCCAATTTTAGATCAAATTAGTGATGATGCAATAGTGTTTGTAGAGCATATGCATCAGTTGAAAGATGTAAAAAGAAAGTTGCAAAATTGTAATGAGAAATATAAATCACCAGCAGATGTTAGAATAAGGTCCAAATTATTTGAATAAAGAGAGTTGGTAATGGTTTACTTGAGGAAAGAAAGATTTCTAAAAGGCACATACAATAAGTTAAAGTACAAAAAAATTGAACCATGCAAAATTGTGAAAAAAATCAATGATAATGCATATGAGGTACGTTTACCACAAAAATTTAATATATCTTTAGTATTTAATGTTTTATATTTATATGAATTCCATGGAAAAGATGATAAAGGTGATGAAGATGAAGAGGTAAATTAGGAGTAGTAGGTTCCAAAGAAGAAGAAAGAAAAAATAGTGCAAGTTTTAGATATGAGGATAGTGAGCACAAGGCCAGGGAATTATAACATGTATTTTGTGTAGTGGAAAGGATTGCAATAAGATGAAAACACTTGGATTATATAATGGGAGTTGAAGAATATTGACAAGAAAAAATGGTAGTCATACAATCAAGGCAACTCATAGGCGCTGAGTTATTTTCAACCAAAGGAGAATGATGCATAAAAGATAGGCCAACCTTTTGAAGGCCATAAATTTTAACTCATAGCTCTATTTGAGGTCTTCCACAAGCCAAAATTTCCATCTCAAAAATTCAAATTCTACCTTAATCCAATCTATCTACTTAGATTTGCTTTTAATATTTTTTGGAGGCAAAACGTGATCATCTTGATGTCTTAAATTAATCTTTAATGATTTTTTTAGGAATTATCTTGTTTTAGAAATTGTATATTTTTAGAACTAAAAGTCAACATTAGTTTAATTTCATTCCATATTATAATTTTAACATTTAGTTTATTTTGCAATAAATTTTTAGATCTACATGCGCTTGCATGTGAAACTTACTATAAATAACCGCTGCTAAAAATAGACATTTTTTTAAATTTTAATTTATTCTAAATTTTGCATGTAGGATCTAATTTCTATGTTTAGGCTTATTTAAGAATGGTTTGGGTTTGTAATTATTTCAATAAATCAATACAAGTTAATTGTAAGTATTATTTTAAGATCTTGGCCTATTGGTAATTTTTTTTGTATTTGTTAGTTTTTGGGTTCATTAAAAGACAACTCAAAATCAGCCTCAAGGCCAAAGGTATGATAAATCTCAAGTCCAATGTCATTATTATAAAAAGTATGGGTATTATTAAAATGAATCTAGAAATAAACAATATGATTTTGGCAACCAAAATGCAACTATTACAAGAGAAAACCAAAATTACAAATTAGAACAAATCTCCATGTTTTTAGCATGTAATGTTCCACAAGCAAATGAAAAGGATGTATGGTTTTCAGACTCAGGTTGTAGAAACCACATGACATATAACTTAGAAATGTATTATAGTTTTGATGAAAACATAAAATCAGATGTCACTTTGGGAAATGACAATAAGGTAGAATTCAAAGGAAAAGGGAACATCAACATTCTAATCAAGAAGGGGGAGAAAAAGTATATCTTCGATGGTTATTTTGTTCTAAAATTAAAACACAATTTGATGAGCATTAGATAGCTCATTCAAAAGGGGCATAAAAGTGTTTCTAAAAAAAAAAAGATTATACAATTTTAGATAAATTTCTAAGTAATTAGCTCATTGAAAAGGTCCAAATGACAAACAAAAAAGATGTTTACCCTATGGTTGAAACTAGATTTGAATGTAGATTATGCTCAAGCACACCACTCAATGGCTCCAAAAGTGAATAAAGAAAAAAATACAACAATCATGAAAATAATATTTCAAGTAGAAATAAAAGAAGAAAATTTCCTTTGGCATCTAAGATTTGGGCATTTAAACTTTAGAGGCCTAAATTTGCTTCATAGGAAAAGCATTTTCAAGGGATTGCCACTAGTCTTGTCCATGTATTATTTTATATTTAGAGTCATATTATATAGAGTTTGAAGGGGTAGGATTTTAAAGGATGAATTTAAGGAACCCCAAACAAGTGAATAAAGACAATTTTTTATTATTTATAGATAAAAAAATAAATAGACCCTACATCTTCTTGAATATGTGCAAAGGCAGTTGATAGTGTGCATGATCATGAAACATTATTAGTAACAAGTCCATTGTGATCCTTGCATGACTAGTAATTTTAAAATACCATTTTTCTATGGTGATTATATAATTTTTCATTTTATTTTCAAATATTTTGAATGTTTAAATTAAAAACTGTATACCCTATACTTTTACAAACTATGCTTTGAAATCTAAGTGAAGTTCAGAGTCTTGTGCAAAAGGAGATTATATTTCATGGGATTTTGGAATGTATGTGTAATTAGTAACTTGAAATAACAATTCCATAATATTATTTAAAAATTGTATGTTGTTATTCTACTAAGGACATTCTATGTTAAACAACACAACCCTATCTTCTATGAGTAAAATTTTTGAGTATGCATCTATGTGAGAAGGTATATGCATGTGTTGGAGTGAACATTAAAATGTATATATTGGTAGTTTAATTATAATATGATCTTGAAATATTATATTCCTTTGAGTAGCTTTCATATATTTGGATGAGCAAAAAGAAAACTAACACAGTCATGTAGTCATCAAGAAACTTAACATAGTCAAATTGGTATCACATGAAAATTGTCAAATTGAGTGTTATAAAGGGAAGACATTGATTTTTTAAAGTATTAAAAAATCATTTAGAATATTTCAAACCTTCATGTTGATTTATAACCCTTTTTTTAATGGATTAGAAAAAATAACCTCTTCTCAGGTTACTACAGACCTGTGACTGAGTACACAATGTATTCAAATTTTGTTATGTCAATCTACTATAGCTGAAAAAGGGAAATATAACACTTGTAAAATGTGAAGAGGGTCAAATAAGACATAATACAACATTAAAATTCATTATAAATTACTTTGGAAGATTTAAATCTCATTTTGACCCTTCTTGGGTCTATGAAACTAGTCTAAACCCTGTATTAAAGTTTTTACTTGCAAAGTAAGTTTTTAGGAGTTTTAACTATCAATAATTATTGAAATTTGGTGAAAAGTTTTTTATTAACATGAGAAAAGATAATATATTATTTTGAAGATGTGTAATTATAGATAAGTATGAAGAGGGGAGGACTGTGTGGTAGATAGGGTAGAAGGAAACCTAAAGACCTAATCTGAGAGTAGAAAGAGCCAAAATAAGTTATCAAATAGTTGAACCAAAGATTATAAATTTTTGAATAAATTAGATATATTATATTGTATCCATAAATGAGTTTTATTTGATGATTTATGTCTATATGAGAAGAATCTATGATATAATAAGAGGAAGTGTATGATATGAGGATTATGTTGAGAAGTTAAGTAGGGTTGAGAAAATTTTAGAGAGAAATCAAAGAAATAGAATGAAGTTTATAAAATCCCTATTAAAACCTAAATATATAGATATAATATTTTATCCAAGTTGTTATATAGCATAAATACTAATAAGGGGGATAGTCTCAAAGTAAGAGAGATTAAATTCATTGAGTACTGAGAATAGAATGAAGAGCTTAGTGAGACCATCCGAAGAATGGTGGAGAATAAATGAAATGAAGATCTGAATTTAAAATGTGTATAGATTCAAAATATAAATATTAATTAATAAAATAAAAAATGAAAGATGCATGGATATTGGCAAAGAACTTAGACAAGCAAAGTATGCAATAAGGATATGCAACATGAGGGATGGTGAGGGGAAATGAGGGAGTGATTATAAATGATGAGGGATGGTGAGGGTTAATAAGGAAGTGATTATATATGGTGAGGGATGAGAATGGAGTAATTAGGTTTGATGAATCAATGATTAGGGATGGTAAAGGCCAATGAGGGAGTGATTAAACATGATGAGGGATTGTCAGAGCTAATGAGAGAAAGATTAGAGATGATGAGAGAGTGATGAAAGAGGGTCAGAGATGGTGAGGGTTAATAATGGTGTGATGAGGGATGAGGAGGGACAAGTAGTGAGTTATTAGGGATGATGAGACATAGTGAGGGTCAATGAGGGAGTAATCATGAATTATGAGAGAGGGATTAGAGATGACTAGGGATAGTGAGGTGTAATAAGGGAGTGATTAGGAGAAATGAATAATGATGAGAGAGTGATTATGGATGATGACACATGAGTAAAAAGTGATCAAGGATGAGGGATGGTGATGATCAATAAAACTTGACATATAAAGTGGTTGTTTGATGTGTGCAGGTCATCAGTGTGACCAATGCTACCCCAATAACACCACTTTGCATCAAATTCAAAGTGATGGCTTTGAAAACTTCAATTTTGAAAAACCTAAGGTTCTTGTAAATGTTATGAATCAATGTGAAAGGCACAAAAACCTAATAAATGACTATATGTTTACCAAAAATGAATATCAATTGTAAAAGTTATGTTCTAAAATCCCTTAGTTTAATACTTATACCTTGAAAATGCCTAAGTACTAACCTAATTAGGTTTTGAAAAACTATTTTCTAGATCATAAGTCATGCAATTGTGAGACCAACTATATCATATGTTGAGTGACCATAATTTCTTATATTTAATAAAATAAATTTACATTTATATTATAAATGTAAATGTAACTATAAACGTAAACCTATACTTAACATTTAGAGTAGTCAATATAAGCTTATAAATGTAAACCTATATTTAACATTTAGAGTAGTAAATATAATCTTATGGACAAATTTGGCTTCATGTGCAACTCCTAAATGCTCATGAAGTTAATTTTAGACTTATAACAAAGCAATACATACACATTATATAACATATACATATTTTTTATTGGGTTATATAATGCGTAGACATTATACAATGTGTATGTGTTATTTAAATTAACAATAATGTGTATGTGTTATTTTTTTCTCAATAACATGTAGACATTATGGATCGGTGATTACGGAGATATAATTTCAATAACACAATCATTTTAATTAAAAAACATGATAACGTTATTTAATAATGCAATCAAATTACTTAGAATTTTCACATAATTTTCCCCCAACTCTATGCACATATCCAATAGATTATTTCCAAATTTTATCCTTAATTTTAAACTAAATGAATATAAGGAAATGTATTGACAAATCCAAGTGTACAAGAATCCTATCAAATGTGGAATAGAACATCCTACTATATTACTATCATAAATACTCCCAAAAAATTTGCTACATAATTGAAAAAGAAATCAATAAAAAACTGAAGGGTTAAATGAGGAATTCTTGTCTAGATAGGTCTGATGAATAAAATCTTAATGAAAGGGTTGAACTTAGAAAAACATGGGTATAAAAATGTTGAACTCAAAATAACATGGCTTGAAAAATAATAAGTTTTGTTCCCACTCCCATATATTGTCCTTAAAAACCGCATCATAATCCTCATCCATGCTGAAAATGACCACAAAGAATCCTTTTGCACAAGTGAAAATTTTTAGTGTACCTTCCATAAGAGGATTCCATTTCAGTCTATTCCATTTATTGAGATCACGTAGAGAGGTCACCAAATTCTAAAATTGGTAGATCAAATTGGAATCAATAATTTTTTTTTTTGTTCCTAGACTTTTGAAATATTTTTCCCCTAAAACAAATTTTAGGGTTATATTTTGTAAGATTTAAAGGCATCCCTTACATTTTCATGTTAATATCTTCATCACTATCTAAATTATAGGGCCAGGGGCTATGGATATTGTTGGTCTCCACATAAGAGGGACGTTTAGCCTCCTCAATTATTGGTGAAAAAGACTTATTCATTTTCCTCTGATCTAACATTGCCTCACCCAAAACATTTGGAGTAGTCAGCATAGGGTCTTCCACCAACTGGTTGCTCCTCTTTGTTATAGTTGGTTGTGATCCAATGCCTCTCACTTGTAATCCCTAAAGTCATTTAAGCTCACTGAATGGCACCCCTAATTTTATGTTTGGTAGGATCTTAGATTAATTCACTCCACTATGACCATAAAACATCCCTAAAAACTAAGTTTCTAACACATAGGACATTGAATCAACCTATTCCTTGGTTGATGTATGTTTCAAAGAAGTTGTAACCACTGCATTCAAAACCCTAGTTTCTTATTATATTATAATATATACTATTTTTTAATTAAGGAAAAATTAAATCTTTCTCTAATACAACCTCTTTTCAATTACTAATATTTATGTCTCATATTAAAAATAAGTATAATGATAAAAAGATAAATTATTTCAATCATTAGTTTTTGGCGGATATCATGTTACAATTTTTTCTGTATTTTATTTTTCCAAACATAATTAGGTAGAAGTAACACTTGACAATACAACACAATAAACTAATTGAAATGATTACAATATTTTACTTATTTATTTTCACTAAGTTTTATACTTCATCATTTCTACATATTTTATGAATATCATAGTAAGTTTTTTTAATCTAGTAGTAATTCTCTTCATTATATAATACAAATTTAAATAACATTTGTTTGAAAATTAATCCTCTTCAAAATAATTTGTTATCTACTTTTTTCATTTCTTTTATTTTCCTTAATATTAACAAGTTTATAAAAGTGTTTGAAAACAATGAATTATATTAAAAAAATTATTAAAATTTTTATAGTTAATTAAATGCATCACTATCAATAAAAATAAATTTAATTAATAAATAACTCTTAATCAATTTACAGTACACAATAGATGTGGTAGTGGTCAATTATAATCTCAATCCAACTCCCAATTTTTTTAATGTTTTTATTCTTCAAATATTTTTTGTCATTTTCCTTCATAAAAATTTATTTAGTATAATATATATATAATTACATGTGAAAATTTTTAATTATAACATAAATTATTCAAAATTTATTTCAAAGATAAAATTTAAAATTACTTGTATGAAAAAAATTAATCTTATCAACAGTTAGTATATGATTTTATTACTAAAACATTAACCTAATAACATATTAAGTAATTTTATGGATTTATCTATATTATATTTAACACTCAACAAAATAGAGCATTCTCCCCCCTGATGTTTCAAAAAATTTACTTTTACAACAGTTTTAGTGAACATATTTTCAACTTGTTTTTGTATGTTTATATTATTCAATCTCACATTTTTATTCTGAGCCAAATCTCAAATAAAGTGGTACCTAAAATAAATATGTTTTAACCTATTGTAATGTATTGGATTATTAGTCAATTTTATAACATATACATTATAACAAAAAATCACCGTATGTTGGTTTTTTTCCTTCTCATTTTCTTCTAAAATATTTTAAATTCATAATGCTTATAGACCTATTGAAATAACTAAAATATATTGTAATTATGTTGATGAAATTCAAAGTGAACTTTTATTCAATGATCTCCATGTAACCAAACCCAAACGCAATGACAAATATTATTCTATTGTTGGATTTCAATCATCCAAACTACCTCCCAAATAAAAATCACTAAAACCAACAAGTTAAAAACAATTAGAGACATAATATTAATACCAAATTTTATAGTACCTTTCACATACCTAAAAATATTCTTGGTTGCCTTCGTATGAATTATAGATGTCTCAGACATATACCTTGAAATAATAAAAATTGAATAAGAAAAATCAAGTGTTGTGTGGGTTACAAACATTATGATTGTAACAATAGATATATAATAATTTTCATCCAAAATTTCAGCACCATCTTCTCTAAAAAATATAAATCCATGAGTAGTCGGAGTGGAGCTTTTTTAGAATCAACCATGGTAAATTTCTTAAACATACCATTTGGATATTTTTTTTACAAATGAATATTAAATCATTATTTTGATGAACTTCCATTCATAATAAGTATTGCACGTGACATATATATTTCATTTCAAATACATTTATCACAGTAATTTTAATTTCATTTTTCATCTTACAAATAGTTCCAATATACAAAATAAAAATCAGAATATAAAATTATAATGAGGATATCAATAATTTCTTTTTAGTAGTAAAGTGTAGGGTCAATTTAGATTATTTTGAAGTCATTGTATTGAAATTATCCATTCATTATAGCACACCATGCTCTTAGTGCTTACTTTAGGCCATACAATGCCTTCATCAACTTGTACAATCAATCTTAACTACCTTGTACTGAGAAATATTATCGTCTATGCGTATAGACTTTCTCTTCTATGTACCCATTCAAAATGGTACTTTTCACATATATGGTATGTATGCTCCATTTATTTTGAGCTTATAGTGAAATCACCATCTTAAGTGTATATTTTCTTGTAACTACTAAAAATGTCCCATCATAATTTGTGTCATATCTTTGAATAAATCCTTTAATGACTAAATGTGCACTATGTCTTTCGATGCTACCATCACTATTGTACATATCCTTGTAGACCCATTTAATACCAATAAACTTATTTTCATGTGGAATTTGAGTAAGTTACCAAGTATCATTCCTATGAATGGTATACATATATCCATGCATTACTTGTTCCCAAACATTATTATTACATGCATTTTCAAAACATGATGGTTCAAAAATCAGCTTGTGTAAGTAAAGTATAATTTTTATATCATTTATTGCACATTATTAATGTAATTGAATTGCTTTACTTCCATAAATTTCAATCAATATTCATACCTTCCTTGAAAAAATAATTCTTGAAGATCAAGTAGCACTTCAAATACAATAACTAAATGAGGGGCTTCTTGGTGGACTTGTAGCACTTGGATCTAAACTACTGGTGGGTTTATCATAAGCGTTATCTTCGTATATATAATAATTACTAATATATTTATACCTATCATGGAAATTATCTTTGTCTTTACCATACACTCCCCATTCATCAAAACCAACATATTTTGACACAATAATAGTGTTACTTACAGGATTATAATACCTATATTCTTTATTTTTTCCATTATACCCAATATAAATACAAGACTTTATCTTTGGATCTAATTTATTTATTTTCTTATCAATTATGTTAACATATACTAAATAAATAACATCATTATGATATTTAACATTACGATTTTTCATATCATGCTTCATATGAATTCATCCTATCGAGTCCACTAGTGGGACTCTAAATGATAAAGAAAAAATAGAAATTACGTCACCTAAAAAAGAGTTACCCAATATCTTTATTTGTAACATGATCATTGACATTTGAACCATGGTATGGTTCTTCATTGAAGCGACATGATTTTGGTTATAAGTGTAGGTATTTGTGGGATTTTTTTTTGATGCCATTCATATCAAAATAATTCATAAAATATTTTGAAAAAAAATCATATCCATGATCATTACTTAAATACTTTTATACAACCACTTTAATTATCTAGAAAGGGTTTACAAGTCTTAAATGTATCAATGTTTAAATATTATTAATCAAACAATAGACCAAACACTTTTGTGAATAATAATCAATAAATTTATTTCAATATGACAACATACACAAAAAAAAAATCCTAGGGACAAAAAATATAAGAGTGAATCAATTGAAGTGGATGATAATTCATCCATGCAAATCCTTTAAAAACTTTTCTCTTCCATTTTTGCCTTTAGCACAACTTTAACAAAGCTCCTTGTACTCTTTAACTTTTGGCTAACTTGAGACAAACTATTATGATGTGAGTTACTCAAAACTTTTAAAATTTATGTTTTCATACCTAAGATGCCACAACAAAATCTTATCTTTATATGTCATATTGGTGATGTTGATACTATGTTCCCCAAGCTTAAATTGGAACTTCTGATTCTTAAATCTTGGTATAATTGTAACAACATTATTTTTTATTTTATTTTAATCATTAATTTTACATTACATATCATTAAACACCACATTGTAGTTATTATGGCATAGATATACAACACTCAACAACGTTTTATTTTCTATTTTTACTTTGGTGTATAATAAATATCATTTATACATTTCATACCTTATTTAGTATTTAACATTATAGTTGCTTTTGTTGTAACCTCCAAATATTTGTCATTACCACATTCGATATTTGTTTTAAAACTTCTATCTCTTATATAAAACTACTCATTATTCCCTCACATGTGTTTGAAACAACCTGAATAAAGGTACTAAACCTACTCAAAACTATTTCCATAAATGACATATTAAATGAAAAAATAGCATGGAGAATAATTTTAATTGTCATAAGCATAATTAATTCTTCTACTTTAATTTATTTATTTTAAAATAAAATCCCAATTAGAAATATCATATTTATAGAAATAATTGTATTAAATATTATCTTATCAAATATACCTCTACCACTTCCTCTTGTAGTTAAACCCCCTATTATTCCTCTATTTCTTCTTGAATAATTATACTTCATGTCTTCTCTTTGTCCATAATTTATTTTCTTGGTTTCCTTTCATTATACTTGGTTTATTTCATTGATAATGATAGTACATTCACTCTTTGTAATATTAAATTTTTAGGAAAAAGACTTTTTCATCACTTTATTCAAATGTGTCTCTTAATCTTTCTTTATGGGGCACACAATATCCTAATAATTAACCAATATAAATACCAATCAAATAATTTTATCTCTTGAATGATGATGGAAATATGGTTCCACCTTAGTGTTAGTGACCTTAACACATTTTTTCACCACAACCTATTTTTTAAACATTTGTCCAAGAGGATACATGTTATAGACAACATACTTTACTCTTACATGGAATCACTAACACTTTCAACTTTTTACATTCTCAAATTCTCTCTTAAATTATTATAATCTAATCACTTTGAATTTTACACTACCTTGGTAAGGTTCTTTTAGAGTCTTCTATACATCCTTGGTTTCCTTTCCAATTACAATACTTGGAATTAGGTTATTATCTAGAGACGTCTGAATATGAAACAAATCTTTTTTATTATTATTATCTTTCTTCTTGTCTTGTCTATCACTAACTAGAATAGTGGCCTAATCAAATGGCTCTTCATAAATAATTTATACAATATCCCATGAGATTTTTTTTGTTTAAAAGATTCATCATCTTGATGATCCAATAAACATAGTAATTTACACTAGTTTTTGTAAGGGGAAGAGAATTAGAGTTTGAGACAATCAATTGTTAGAATGATATGAATCAATAAAACTACAACCAAGACCTTGATCTGATAAGATTTTAATATCTTTTAGTAAACTAAATAAATAAGAAAAATTAAAAATTAAATAAAAAATAAATAATATAAAATATTGCATATAGAATATAATAAGTTCAGGCTAACACATTTATGTTTTTTCTTATGAGACATCAACTATTTTTTTTAAAATTTGGTTGAAGTTGTTTGAACTAGGTGCCAAATATGCTTCTTTATAAATAAAATTAATTCTTCCTCTATTTTATTTTAATTTGTACCCAAAAATTTTGATAACTCTACACATTTCTAGGTGTCATACATATAATCCAAACCCATAGTTTTTAATTTGAATTCCAAATATTACATCCATTTTTTAAGAAGCAAAAACACAAGTTGAAACTTATTTTTTGGATGTTCATTTTCTAGAATGATTTATCCATTTACCATTAACATTAAAAAATAATTATTTGATTTATAATTTATATTATTAAATATAATTTTTATAATCATTAAATATAAATTTATATTTTTATATTTGTAATGAAACCGAAAAATATTATGACAATAAAATTGCCAATAGACCAAGATCTGAAACAATCTCTGAATTGATTCATATTGAATTCATTTAAATAATTACAACCCAAAACATTATTAAATAGATTAAACTTGTAATTATATTTTACATGTAAAATTTCAAAAAAAACTAAAAAAAAAAAAAACTTCTATTTTTAGCAGCTGCTATTTTTAGTAAGTTTTGCCTGCCGGCTTGAGCAACTCTAATTTTTTTTCAAAATAATATAAACAATAAAATTAACATATGAGATGAAATTAAAATGAAGTTTAAATTTGGTCATAAAATATACAATTTATAAAACCATAAAACTCTTGAAAAAATCATTAAACGGTAATTTTGGACCCTTGGATGATCATGTATGGCCTCCAAAAAATATTAAAAATAACTATGATTGGATAGAGCATCTTAGGAAATAAAAAAAAATTATAAAGTTTTTTTTTTTTTTTTTTTTTTGTAAAAAAACAAATGGAGCTATGTGTCAAAATTTATGGCTTCTAGAAGATTGGCCTAATTTTTTGCATTATTCTCCTTTAGTTAAAAATAAATTAACTCCTATGAGTTGCCCTGATTGTACTACTACCATTTTTATTTATAATTATTATTCATATCTAATTACATAATACATGTGTTATTTATTGTTAAAATCCTTTCCGATGCACCAAATAGCATTTATAATTCCCTTGCCTTGTGTTCATCATATTTATATCCAAAACTTTAACTATTTTTTCCTTCTTCCTCTTCAGAACCTATTGCTATCAATTTAATTATTCATCTTCATCACCTTCATCATATTCTACATGGAATTAATATAAATAAAAAAACATTAAATATTAGAGAGATATCAAAATTTTGTGATAAACTCACCTCATAAGAATTATCATTAATTTTCTTCACAATTTTGCATGGCCCAATTTGCTTGTACTTCAACTTGTTCTACGCACCTTTTTAAAATATTTTATCCCTCAATTAAAACATTACCAACTCACCTTCTTCAAATAATTTTAATCTTCTTTTGACATCTATTTATGCTTTATATTTCTCATTACTTTCTTACAACTTTCTTCTTAATCATTGTAATTGTTACATATTCTCTACAAATGCTTCTACATCATCACTAATTCAATCTATAATTGGTAATTGTACTAAATATAAAATACATAGGATTTATCCGATAATAAATTTGAAATGGTGACTTTCTTGTTGATCTATTAACTAAACTATTATATGCAAAATTAGTTGTAGTAATGTCAAGTCTCATTAACTAGGCCTCTCCCCCACTATGTATCTCAACAAATTTCACAAGATCCTATTCATAACTTCTATCTATCAATATTTTTGTGGGTGATATGCACCATGAATTGTATCTTAGTACCCATATTCTTCCACAAATTCCTCCAAAAATGAATTATATATTCTATGTCCTTATCTAAAGTAATAGTTTTTAGAACACCATGCAATCTAATAATATCCTTAAAAATTAATTCTGCAACTCTAGTGGCATCATTAGTTATTTTGCATACAATGAAATGAAACATTTTTAAAAAATATATCTACAACAACAAAAATTCAATCATTACCCCTTTATGTGTTTGGTAATCCCAACAGAAAATCCATATTAAAATTTGTCCATGGTCCGCTTGGAACTAGTAATGGAATGTATAGTCAAGTATTTTGTGCATGTCCTTTTGCCACCTAATATATCCTACACCTTGAAACATACCTTGTCACATGTCTCTTCATATTTGGCAAAAAATACTTTACCTCCACCAAAGCTATTGTCTTCATCTTACCAAAATGTCTAGCCAAACTACCACTATATAATTCTCTTATTATATTGTATCATAGAGACGTAACTAGATTGCATAATTTTTTTCCTTTAAAGAGATAACCTTATTATATAAGATACTCATGATGAATAGTATCTATCCCAAATATTAATGGATTCCTACATGACTCAACTACCTTGTCAAAATATGGATCAATATCATATAATTATTTGATAGCTTCAAATCCAACTACCTTAATTACCATAGTAATTATTAATGTTATTCTCATGCTCAATGCATTAGCTACCTAATTCTATTTTCTTCATTTATATTTCAACATAAAATTATACCCCTAAAAAAAAAAACCCCACTTCACATGCCTACTATTCAACTTCTTTTGTGTATTCATATACTTTAAAGCCTTATGATCTATAAATAGGATAAATTCATTTGGCACCAATAAATGCCTCAAATATCTTAGTGATTGTACAATTTCATAAAGTTAAACATCATAGGTAGAATAAATTTTTTTGCCTAATTCAATTTCTCACTAAAATATGTTATTGGTTTTCTTTCTTGACTCAATACAACACCAATTCCAATAAATGAATCATCATAATCAACCTCAAACACATTAAAATCTAGTAATGCTAAAATTAGTCTCTCTTTAATATTTTTCTTCCAAAATTCAAAGCTTTCTATGGCTACTCTAGTCCATAAAAATAATTTTCCTCTCGTGCAATCTATTATTCATTCCATAATACTACTAAATATTTAAATAAATTTTCTATAAAAAGTTGCTAAACCATGGAAGCTTCTTACCTCTGTAATGCTTTTTGTAATAGGCCACTCAAAAATTATATTTATCTTTTATTCCTCCATTATCACACCATATTCTAAAACTAAAACTCCCAAAAATAACAAACTATTCTATATAAACATACACTTCTTCAAATTTGCATATAATTTCTCCTTTATTAACAAATCAAATACCATTCTCAAATTTTTGTAAGTGTTATTATTTAGTCTTATTAAATATCAAAATATCATCAAAATAAACAACAAAAAACATACCAATATGTTCTCATAGTATTTGATTCATCAACCTCATAAATGTAATATGTGCATTAGATAATCAGAATGGCATCATCATCCACTCATATAATCCATCCCTAGTCTTGACTACATTTTTCCAATCATCTCCTTCACGAATTCAAATCTCGTAATTTCCACTCCTTAGATCAATCTTGATAAAATATTTTGATCCTAGAAACACATCCATCATATCATCCAAATGATATATAGGAAATATATACATGATTGTAATTTTATCAATTACTCTACTATCCACACACATTCTCCATCCTCCATCTTTCTTTGGAGTTAGAATTTATGGTGTTGCACATGGACTCATACTCTCCCTTATTATCTTGTTTCTTAATCTATTTATTTAATTTTTCATGTTCTATTAGACTCATCCTATAAGATACTTGATTTAGTAGAGTTGATCATTGTGATGTTGAATATCTCTTGTTGGTTGTAAACCTTCTACTAACTCACCAAGCATAACATTTGCATATTCTTTTAGAAATTTTAATTGCTTCTATTGGTATTGTCACCTTTTTTGTGTTTTGATTATTTTCTACTAATACATAACAAAAGACTACCACCTTCATATCTTGGATAAATTCTTTAGTAGAAATCATGCTTTCTAACTTCTCTTCCCCTTTGAGATGTAACAAAACTACCTTTTTAAAACCTCTCCTAAAAGTTTAAGTTTTCTTTGCTCCATCATGAATTAAATTCCTATAAACTTGTCATGGTATTCCAAATAACACATGGTATACATCCATCAGAATAACACCACACTATATTTAATCATTATAACATTTTCCTATAGAAAACTTGATTAAGCATGTTTTATCTATTGTAACTTCAATCCTTTTCTTAAACCATGAAATATGATAAGAATTAGGTTGTTTTTCATAATGTAAATTTATTTTCTATATAACTTATTTAAAAACTATATTTTCACAACTACCACCATATATAATTATTTTACATACCTTTTCACTTGAAGTACATCTTGTTTGAAAAGTATTTGATCGTAGCCATGCATCACCACCTTCTTTATTATGTACTTGTTTCTTATTTGGAATAATAATTTTTCTTCTCATCATGATATTCTCTACAATATCTATTAGTTTAACTTTAGTATTTTACTCTTCTATCTCAGCTTCAACTAGATTTTCTCTTGGGTGATGCTCTTTTCTCCTTTCTGGATCTTGATAGTGTAAACACTCAAATGCTTTGCATCCTTTTTATCCACATATATAAAAACCATAAGATCTATTATGATTCAAAAACCATCCTCTATCACCATCGTAACCTTATCCTCTCTAAAACCTTCTTTCACTTTGTTGGTATTGAAACCCTTATTGTCATTTTGCCTTTCTTCACCACATGATGATTCATCTCTATTGGTATTAGACCGACCTCTATTGTTATTAAACCCACCTCTATTTTTATTAAACCCACCTCATCTCCTATTTGGATGGGATACAACTCTTCTTGGACAAGAGACATTCTTCTAAAATTTTATATATTTTGTTTTTCTTCTACCTTCAAAGGTAATTGATAAACCTCCTCCATGTAAATTATTCTATGCATGTTTAATTCATATTGAATATTAAATTTAAAGATATTTACATACCTTGAATCCATATGATCTTCTATTTCATCATGTTCCACTCATATGAAAAGATTATAAAACACATCTGTATACTCTTGTATACTGTGACCTTTTGGCATTAAATTCTAAAAACCTTTATATAAGGTTTTTGCATAATCTACAGTAAGAAATTTATCCCTTAGCTTCTTCTCCATATTTTTCCATACGTTAATCTTATTCTTACCTCTTCTCTATCTCTCTTTCTATAGGTTATCTCACCAAATCATTACAAGACCTTTCTATTTCATACATGCAAACTTTACCTTATTGTCTTTTCTCATAGTCTTCCATTTGATAAAATTCTCTATGATATTCATTCAATCTATAAACTCTTTGGTTTTAAACTACCTCCATAATATGGAACATCAACCTTGATTAATTCATTTCATATTTCTAATAACCAAACCATCTTCTCTTTCATTGATGGTGGTTGTTGTTGTTCTTCATCTTGTTGTTTAACTTCTTCATCATGATCTATATCCTCCTCATCACCACCTTATCTTCTTATATAATTGGTGATAACCTCGATCTATTATTATATTTTCCTCTACATCTATTATATATTATAGTTCATATTTGCAATGCGTCATCATACTCTCATCATATCTTACTCCTCCAAGATTTGAACTTACTCTAATACCATGTAATGAAATAAAAAACTATCAAGATAATAAAATTATGAGTAGGCAAAGATCTGAAATAATATCTAAATTGATTCATATTGAATGAATTAAAATATTTATAACTCAAACCATGCTTAGATAAGCCTCATCTTGGAATTATAGTTTACATGAAAAATTCCAAAAGAAAATTTAAAGAAAACTTCTATTTTTAGCAGCTTCTATTTTTAGTAAGTTTTGCATTCAAGTGCAATCAACTCTAAAAATATCTTGAAATGAACTAAACACTAAAATTATTGTGTGGGAAAAAATTCAACTAATGTTGACGTACATTCCTAGAAATATATAGTTTTTAAAAATAGAAAATTCCTCCAAAATCATTAATTAATAATTTCAAATCCTAGGATAATCATGTATGGCCTCCAAAAATTATTAAAAGCAACTTTACGTAGATAGGGTGGCTTAGGATAGTAAATTTTTTTTGAAATGGTCATTTTGGAACATGGAAGTGTTCAAATAGAGCTATGGGTCAAATTTATGGCCTCTAGAAGATTGGCCTATTTTTTTGCATCAATTTTTTTGTTGAGAACCCCTATAATATCTATTTTATGCACTCCTTAAATTTTTTTAAAAAAAACCATCATCTATTGTTTTGAGATCCTCTATAAGTACTTTTTCTTATTATCAACTCACTCTTTATTCTGAGTATTGCTAACTTCATAAATAAATATAAATAATTTACATGCATTTGTGATCCTTTATTCTTTGGCATCAGTTTATTTCTTGCCAATGAGTGTAATATACTTTATGGATACCTACATC
>JARHVA010004874.1:1147500-1195000 GCA_037957365.1 Torreya grandis
ATATGTAATAATCATATATCTAACAATTTTAGATATGACAATTTTAAAATATAAGCTTTAAAAAATGTTACATTTTTGAAAACACAGTAATAAAAAATTTGATTAGGAATCATGCCAATGGGTAAGCTATAAAATTGTGTCAACACATATGCCAAAGAATTTGACATATAAGATGTTTAAAATCTTTAGACTAATCATGAAATATCAATACATGAAACTGATTCTTCCAAAATGATTGAAAAAATTGTAGATAAAGTTAAAATGTAGGTGACGAATGGAAAGGGAAGATTACTAACTAGTCCAAGGAAACTTAAAAGTTATGTTTTGACTACCTTAACAAAAAAAAAATTTGGCTAGGTGACCATTATATTTGACCTATTTAAGAGATGGTAGGTTGGTTTTTTCATCATCCTATCTTGCCCCTACTAAGGGATAATGGATAGTGATCAGAGACATTGAGGTAAAAACTATTACACAATTATTCACAAAAGTAACTATAAAAGTATAAATTATGTATGTTTTTAATAGTTAAATCAATCATAATTTTGATCTGATTATTTTTATACACATTTCATTAAGATGACATAAGTTTAAATCATGTATTGGATAATTGAAATAGTTCTATGGAAGTTATAAATTGCATTGGCATGAGTGACATGTCATTAAACTCTAAAAGTGTATGTTTGTAGGGTTCTTCGAGTCCATCACCGTAAATTCCTTCCCTTGGATTCTCACCATCATCATCCATTTCACCTTCAAATATTTCCCTAATTTCATGATGTATAATAATGTATGTGGATTTTAAAATAAGTTCATGTAAATTATGGGGGTAAATTTAATTAATATGCATATTGAACTTGATTCAAGAACATGTTATTATAGTGCCTGATTCATTCAGGTGGAGCTTCATTTACATTCATTGGTGGGAGGGTTTTTGAGTCAATGTGGATGGATTAATATTATTGAGGTTATTTTATTAGGCATTTTGATGCCAAGATTTCCTTTTATGGTAGATGCATTCATCAATTGGACATTGGTGATGGATAAATGGAAGTTTGGTTTAAGGTTGAGTATGGATGAAACAAATAAAGAGATAGTAGGGGATGAAATATAAAGTAAGGTTAAATTTTTGATGGAAGGGGAGGAGTGCATATGATAGAGAAGAGCTTCCTGGAGATTCAGAGAGCTTGCTAAAGAGGAGGTATTCACGGTGGAGAGTTGGCCACTAATATAGAAGTGGTTTCTAATAGGTTGATGCCATAAATAGTGCATGATATCAATAAAGTTGTTATGAATAAGTGTTATCCCAATATTGAACTTTAAAATCTATATAGAATATGATTTTGATATGTTATGGTTTTGGATACAACAACCATCATGAATCCCAAATATGCCTATCTTAGGCCAATGCCTACATATCCTAGCATTTTGTTTGGGTTTCTCAATCTTGTGGTGGTTGAGGATAGATTTAGGGTTTCACATGATTGATTTAGGATTTTTTGGGTCAGTACCAATGTTGGATGTATAGCCTAATTGAGAAATCCATGCTTCTTGGTGTTTTTTGTCATGTCCCCTTTTTTAGTGGACATCGTCAGACTTGATGATCAGCCTATTATGCGGCCCTCGTAGGCTGAGAGGATGGATAGAGGGTCTTGATGGATCTTGGCGTGGCTTCGATTAGCAAAATTTCTACAGTTGGCTTTCATTCGGGATCTTTTAGAGATGTTTGTCTGAGCTCCTATTATTTAGGGATATTTGACATGCAGCAAAGCACCATTGTTTTAGTATGGTCATGTGCAAAATCACTCCCTGATTCACCAGCTTCAATCGGTTCAAGGATCTGACATATATTGAGGGAGATATTAATATTTGATTGATTTAATCAAATATTAATTATTTGGCCTATTTTTAATTAAGAAACCCTAATTCTAATTTAAGAAACCCTAATTAGGGCAAGCACACTTTTTTGAGGGTATAAGGGTTTCTCATGGGAGAGAGGGGAGGCATGAATTGATTATTGATTTGAAGACAGATATTACTAAGGGTTTTCCCTGAGAAGACTAAGCCAAGGGCTCTAGGATTCCATCTGCATTGGAGAACGTCCACTCTTCAGTGTGTGCGATTCAGAGGTTGTGAGATATCAGCCAATCTATTGCCAATTTGAGAGATAACTTCATCCAGAAGCTATCACAGAGGTTTACAGGTTTGAGAGATAACTTCACACAGAAGTTATCAGAGGGATTTTAGGTATTTATTTCATTACAATTTTGATTCAGATATTGCACAGATAAAGATCTTCTGTATTAGAGCCATTCCAGATTTGCAAAAGATCAGGTTTTGAGATGATGTTTGTATTATTTTATATGCATGCCAAAAATTCATTATTGTAATCATTATGAAGAATAATAAGAGCACTGATTTTCTAGTTAAGAGATTTACTATGGTTTATTTGTTATTTGAATTTATCTTGCAAAATCGCATCTTTACTCATGCAAAATATCTAAAAAGCAAAATACAGAAAGATAGTCAGGAAAATACCCAGTTTCAGATTTGAGGGGAAATTGGGGATATTACATTTTCCCTAAGGGATTTTATTTCTAGTATTTGAGGATTGGGGTAAATTCAATTGTAGGTATTTTTCTTTTTCATTTTGTAGATTTTTATTTATTGGTTAGTTTTGTTATGTATTTGTTTTGATCATGAAAATTTATTTTTATTACCTATGTTGAATTCCTAAGTTAATGTGTTTAAAAGGCCTCAAACCTATTCAATTTGATTTTTAGGAGAATCTTCTATCATAATACATCTTGTTTATGAAATGCATTAAGTTCAACAAAAATTGGGTGAAATGATATCATACAGGTGGACTAATTGTATTATAATAGGATTTCACATCATTTTATCATGAGCACATGGTAAATAATAACACCTTATATGAGTGATGATTCTTATATTCATGTTAAAAGTTCATCATTCAATTTTTTAATAAATATCAGACAATACAGGGCTACTATTTGGATAATCTAATTTACTATTTTCCTAGGTAAGGGAAATGAACTTTGGATTCTTGTTAATTTATTATTATTAAATATATAAAATCAACAATATTAGATGTAGAATCCATTACTGTGTATGGGAACTACTTTTATCTAAACTCAAACTTTTCTTGTACCATGGTGTCAACTGCTAGTTATCATGTTCAAAAGAAAACATCTATCAATTCTAATCTAATTTTAGTCATATAAGTATGAAATTTAAATTTCATCTTTTAGGTAAGGGTGGAGGATGTTTTATTCAAGTATAAGGAACTACAATAATTTTGGTATTATTATTAGCTACAAGGAACAAATCTCTAAAAAAATCATTTTGAAGCCATGTGCAAGCTTGTGTTTTATATATTACATAAAAAATATACTTTAATTCAAAAGGCTTGTAGGGTAAGAAATTTAATAAAATAAATTTGTAATTTTTTGAATAAATTTAAAAAATAAAAATAAAACTTTAAATGAATATAATATTCTATAATTCATTTAAAAATGTATAGTGGGACTTCTTTATGTTTCATTTTTAACTTCATTTTGTTGTAGTACTTTAAAAGGAAAACTTTAGCATTAATTTTGGAACTTAAAAAGATTTCATAACTTTGATAAAATAATAAAACCAAAACTATTTATTCAAATAATTTGTTTAATATTTCAACTTAAACTCATAGTGTATGTTCAAACTTTTGATTGACAAATAATGACAAGCCAGATAAAATGGCAATGAAATTTTAATTTCACAATTCAATTTGAAATTAAGCATAACAAAAATTATAAAGCCAAAAATGTGACTCTTGAACTACACCTACCAAGAATTCCATTCATATTCATATGGGACTCTTGAGCTACACAAAAGAAGGCAAAAATAAATGAGCAACTACACCTAGGAATAAACAAATATTATCTATCTAGTATTACATATCCCCCTTAATCTACATGGGTTATTTTTAGACCAAAAATTCCTTAAAAATTTTCAAATTTTTCTCATTGAAGGGCCTCTATCAAGATGTATGTAGGTTGCTTTGGTATCAAAAAATTTTGCAACTTGACACTACCATCTTTCACATAGTGTTGAATCAAATGAAATTTGGTATTGATGTGCATGGTTCGGTCATGAAAGACTAGATTATTTTCCATCTAGATTTCATAAGTTATGTCAACCATGAGAGGTGTTTATGAATATTGTTACTCCTAAAAATCTAAAAGAACACTTCTGAGCCATAAGATCTCTCTAGTTTCCTCTGAAGCAGCCATATATTCTACCTCTACTAAATAAATTACCGGTACTAATTACTTCTTGTATTTCCAACTAATAACCATCATTTTTAAAATTCACTAGAAAACCTGAAGTGGACTTTCCATATTCATGATCACAAGCATAGTCAAAATCTGAATACCCAACAAGTTTGAAGTCTCTTGCCCTAGGGTATTTGAGCCCAAAATGTTTTGTGCCTTTGAAATATCTAAGGAACCCTTTTCCTGCTACCCAATGACTCTCCATGGGTTGTTGCATGAATCTTGAGAGGACACCAACTGCATATGATATTTCTAGTCAAGTGGTAATCACATAAATCAAACCTCTAATGAGTTTTCTATATTTAGTACCATCAACCAAATGTATTAAATCTTTAGATGTTAATTTAAGATTTTATTCCTTGGGTGTGTTGAAAAGGCTTACAATCTTCCATTTGAAGCTTCTTCAGAATGTCACCAATAAACTTCTACTGAGTGATGTAGAAATACTTTCATTTATAAATTACTTTAATATTCAAATAGTCATGAAAATAACCCAAGTAAATCATTTCAAATCTTTTTATCAACTCTGATTTGAATTTTTTAGTGTACCATTCATTGTTCCCTTTAATAAGAAATTAATTAACACAAACCAAAATAAATAAAACTATTTTGTCAAATATTTTTATGAAAAGAGTTACATCTTCAAACTCAAAATGTTTGAAGTTCATGTTCATGAGGTGCTCAACTAGTTTTTAATACCATGCTATAGGGGCTTGTTTGAAACCATACAATGATTTTTACATTTTTCACACCTTGTGATCTTGTCCCTTGACTAAAAAACCCTTAATTTGTGTCATGTACATAGTTTTATTAAAGTCTCCATTCAGAAATGTAGTTTTGGCATCCATTTGGTCAACATTCCATCTATTGTGAGTTGTGAGTGCCAACATGGTCTGAATGGTAGTCCATTTTTCTATAGGTACAAAGGTTTTAGTGTAGTCATTTCTTTCTCTTTTAGCATAAATTTTTGTGAAAATCCTTGCTTTTTGCTTGTTAATTGATATGTTAGACATGTATTTTTTATGATATACCCACTTATAGCCAATCAGTTTGCAATCATATGATGGATGAACCAGATTCTAAGTCCCATTTTTCACCTGTGAAATACATTCATCTTTCCTTGCTTTTCTCCAAGAGTCAAGTTTCCTAGTATGTTTGAAAGTTGTTGGTTCCAAATTAAATGCAACATTGAGTTCCTCTTGAGAATCATCCAATGTGATTTTTTTAATCATGTCCAAAATTTCATCAATAGAACTGTCTGGTTGACATGAGGTTGCATGTGAGCTTTGAGTGCTTATTTTTAAAACATTATCAGGTCTCAATGTTTTAGTGTTTCAGTATCCCACTTAGGCATATTTTTCTATGTTATAGGTGCTTCAAGTTCATCCTCTAAAGTTCTTTCACTATCTACCCTCTAATATATTTTCCCCTATTCAATATATGATGAAATTTTATTCTCTCCTTTGGGAGGAGTTTCGAATTCATGTACAGGAAATAATAGAAAATCAATAGATTCCAAAATTTGTGTCTCCCACTCATTGTCTAGAACATTCAAATCAATCTCTTTGTAGACATCAAACTTGGCATATTTATCCAATTGACTCAAATGTAGATAAATACGATCTTTTTTCTTTACTTTTTCATAAAAGACAACTTATCTTGAAAAAATAAACAACTTCTCTTTCTCATCATATACCCTAAATGCCTTGGAGGAATTAGAATATCCCAAATAGATGCATTTTTTACTCCTGTGGTTTAATTTGTTTCTCTTCTCCTTTACAATCAATTCATAATGAGTGGATCCAAAAATTTTAAGATGTCTCATTAAAGGGAGGTGAACACACTACATATCATAAAAATTCTTTGATTCAAGAGTTGTTGATCTATTACAAATGTATATTACTATTTTAGCTATTTTGGCCCAAAAGTGCAGATTTACCCCTTTGAAATACAACATTCCATGAACCATATTCATCATAATTCAGTTTATTCTTTCAAATACATTTTATTGTGGAGTGTGAAGAACTCTGAGATGGTTTTTTATCCTATTTTTATCAAGATAGGATTCAAACTTCTTTGATGTGAATTCACCACCATTATCTGTCCTGAGTGTCTTGATGTGGGTTTGTGCTTAATTTTCAATCATTATTCAAAACTTCTTGAAAGTATCTAAAGCTTCTGATTTATTTTTTAGAAAGTATATCCATGTCATCTTGATGTATTGATCAATGAACAATATGAAATACTTATGACCACCATCAGAGAGGATTGGAATAGAACACAATTTTGAATGAACAAGCTGAAATTTTTTGTCTACCTTCCACTACGACTTCAAAAATAGTTCTCTTATGCATTTAACTAAGATGAAAGCTTTACACTTCTCATCTAATTTTGAAGGTAATGTAGGGATGCCAATAATACCATTCGCTTATAATACATGATTACTATTATGGTGAGTGTGCCCGAATCAAGCATAACACATCATGTTTGGAGAATCTTCCACAAGATGAACATAATTCATTTAATTTGATGGCTCACCCCTTAGTTTGAGTAGTTTCCTTCCTCATATCTAATCAAGATAACTACATTGTCACTATTTATCCATATTGTGACATCACCATTATCCAATAGAATGGAATTATATTATTTCCTTATGAGCACAGGGGACAACAAGTTTCATTTCAGTTGAGGAAGGTAGTGAACATTCTCAAGTTTGTATTCTAAAAATCCTAGACACTTGCGTCAAATTTTACCTTTTACCTATGGTTGTATACTTGATCTATTTGTGAGTACTGAACCATAATTTTAATCCTTGTACTCCTTAAAGAAATATTTTTAAAAATTCATAAGTTGAGTGGCATCAATATCAAGAACCAAAGCATCAAACCATGAGGAATGAATCGCGACATTGTTTGTTTCATCGTTTTTACTAGAAAACATAAATTCACTAGTGAATTGGGCTAAGTTTGACTCTTTTGAATTTTTATTTGAATTTCCCTCTTTATTTTTATGGTATGCTTTAGTTTTCCACAATGGAGTCCTACATTAATGAGTCCCATGACTAACAGTTTTGTCACATTGTTCACAATAGAGATTCTATTTATCATTTTATTTTTTATTTTGACTACCATGATTTTTATTTTTGACACCTTTTCCATTGTACTTGTTATTTTAATTGTTATTGCCTTCATTTTTTGAATACATGGCCTTGTTTAATGTTTTGGAAGAGTTTATTTGACACGGCACACACTTTCACCTATTGTGGTTTTTGTTTTCCTTCCAAATGACTTTTCTCTTTTAGCCATCTTTTCAATTACCTAGTTAAATGTGAGATTCTTCAACTGATTACTTACTTGTAAAGACTCCAAATTTCAAATAGTTGGGAAGAAGGGATTTTGTGGATACAATTATGTAATTGGTAATTTTGACACCTGTTACTTCAACATGATGTTTGATATCATGTATCTCTAAGCTAAACTCATCACATCACCATCTTTCAAATCTAGGTTGAACAATTTCAACTCCAACTAAATGAATTCCAACTATGATTGGGAGTCATATAGGTCCTTTAATTTTTTATATTCTTCTCATGATGTACTACACCCCTGTATATGTAAAAACACATCTTTTTTCATGGATGCCTTTATCAAGGCTAAATTTTTTATTTTTTTGCTTCCATGCCTATATGTCCTTTGCATTTTTTTTTGTTCAGTTGATTGTGTTTTTCCATCCCAAATATTTAACTATTAATCAATGAAGATGAGTGTGTTCTCCACTTGCTAAGACCATTCTATCCAACTATCTTTGCTAGTCAAAGTAGTGCCAATAATCGATTTGATGAAATACATGGTTTTGAGTTTTTGTTTAACCCCAATCAGTTCATTATCACTCCAAAATGGTCCCCTTTTTTGTATAGACAAAGGTACTAAAAAGGATTCACTTTGTCATTTAAATTGACTTTAAAAAAAAATCATACATCAATATACTTAGTTTTTATTGATTTTTGGATTTACATTTTTTGACATACACGAATGGGTAAAAAGAGTAGCTCCCTTTATGTCTCCTTAAATTTCAAAAATGTGTTGTCGTTTACCAATTTTTATTAGATTAGCTTGCCTCAAAGGGTTAAATACTTTTCAATTTTAAAATTTTTAAATTTGAAAGTTTAGCATTTAAAAAGAAATTTGATTTTTAAATTAAAAAATCATAAAATATACCTCATCTCTCACATATGGAAAAATTACAATATTGGAAATTTATAGCTTTTTTCAAATATAGTATCTTTCAATAATTTGTGTTGAAACACTTTTTGTGTCTAGACAATATGGCAATAGAAACCACAATCAATTATGGTGTACGGGGCAGAATAAAATGGAAAGGGAAGAATAAAATGCAAAGGATAGAATAAAATTCAAAGGTAAAAACTTATTCCAAACACATTTTACATTCCTTATACTAGATGAAAAATAATATTAGAAATGCCACATATAGGTCACACAATAGCCAACTCCGCATAACACAGGTCACAATCAAATGCCTTAGCCAAGGTAAAAAATATAAAATGACATGTAGCTTCTGGTATATGCTAGCTAAAATACCAAATAGAGGTTTCTAAGATACTACGTAGGTTATAATCTAATGATAGGGTAAACTAACACACCAAAACACTAAAACTCACTCAACTCCATAATCAATACAAATGCAGGTCCATGTAGGTCTATGCAAGTCCTTTGGAATCACACAGTGCTTCAAAATTTGTACAACAAGGACTCCAATGCTTGAAGCTCAGGTTCTAAATGTTATGCCGGATACCACATAGGCTTAGGTGATTGAAAGAAAAATAGACAAACATAAATGAAACACCCTTTCTAGTAGAAATAAAAACCTTGATTACAGATCCGTACAACTATAAATCAAGAGATATAATAAATTACTTTTCCTAGGCTTTGATACCAATGATAGGTCAACTAGAATGCTAATGAAATTCTTATTTCATGATTCAATTTGAAATGAATCAAAACAAACATTATACATCCAAAAATGTGACTCTTGAGCTACACCTACCAAACAATCCATTTATATTCCTATGAAACTATTGCACTACAAACAAGAAGACACAAATAAATAAGCAAATACACTTACACACACACACACACACACACACACATCTATATCCATACATACATACATACATACATACATACATACATACATACATAGATATGTGTGTGTAGACACACACATATGTACATGTGTGTATGTGTATGTATATATACATGTGTGTGTGTGTGTCTATATACACACACACATACACACATATGTATATAAATGTGTGTATGTGTGTGTGTATATAGACACACACACGTGTATATATACATACATATACACATATGTGTGTATATATGTATGAATGTGTGTGTATAGACACACAAACACACGTGTGTGTGTGTGTGTGTGTGTGTGTAAGTAATTCAAGCAAACATTTGAAATGTAATAGTAAGACTTATGATCTATTCAAACTTTTTAAATAAAAGATGTGATAAATTATATTAAACTCAAGAATTAACACATAATTATTAATAATTTTATAATATATATTTATATAAAATATATTCTAATATCTATAACTTGATGACATCAATCCTGTATCAAAATCCTTTAAGAATTCATTATTACATCATAATTGAAATTAAGCTTTGAGACCACATTAGAGTTGGAAAAGTCTAGAGCATATGAAGTATTACTATTTTATGTTTTTGGGAGTATTACTAGTTTATATTTTTTTGGGAAAACAACAAATTTACATTAGACCATAATCTTGGATCTCCTTTGCCTAAGTAAACTAATATTGAAATATTTATTTATTATATTTTTTAGATTATTTATACATATATTAATTTTTAAAACATATATTTGATTATCTCTATATTTTTGTAGAGAATTATTTTATATTCCCATGGCTTACATCTATTTTCATGTTATATTTGTAGGTAAATAAGTCCACATTAAATCTGCATTAGTCTCATAAATCATAAATTACATCAATTCTTTAGAGCAAAATCTTGAAGATCTCAACAAGAAATGGACCAAAATGTTTTCAATCCCTAGAAGAGGAAGAAACCACATAAAAATTTAGCCTACAAGTTGTGCATTATTCATTTAGTTAGAGTGCACTAATATAGGGAGTCCTTTATCACTTTCATTGAATGAAGAATACACAAAACACACATAAAAAGGGGCAATTTATCATTTTGTGTTTCTCTCAAAAGGGCAATTTTTTTCTTGCTATTATATATTTTGCTGATAATATTCTGAAAATCATGAGTGTAAACATTTCAATAATGAATATAGTGGAATTCAATTGTTTAATGTCTAAGGTAATTATCCTATTTTTATTTGGTGTTCAGATTTTGACTTGATATACATATATTTAGTTCATTTAGCAGGTTTCAAGGTTTCAATCCAATAACACTAAGTTTGGGATGGCCCATTCTAAAATATTTAAGTGGTTGTAGTTTAATTGGTTGGAATGTTAGAATGCCTAAAATATTAATTAATTTATTAATAAATTTTTAACTATTTTTTAAATATAGACAATTTGATTGTTCATAAAGAGTAAGTTCTTTTTAAAACATGAATAAATATAAAATAGTGAATAAAAATATAATAATAATATAAATTAAATGGATTGGTGATATTCTAATGTTGGTAAAAAAAAAAATTCTAGGTTGTGATACTCCAGGCATAATTACTAAACTAGTTTTGAAGGATGCCCTGAATAAATTTATTTGCTTTGACAACCAAATTTATATTAAATAATAAAAATTAACTTGAGTTTTTATGTAGTTTTTTTAATGTTCACATCACATTATTAAAATACAAGGCCCATATTTGAATACAAGGCAGCCTTTTCTAAAGGCCGACTTACATTTACCCTTATTATCATTTAGGCATAGCCAGTGTTTATATTTAGAACAAATAATCACAACATCGACCTTAGAATGTAAGGGAGTAGTTGGCTTTATAAAGTATATATATCTTGAGTATCCACTGTATCACTAGAGTTGTACTTTTGCTATGTGATTTTTTATATTTAAAGAAGTTAAAAAAAAAGAGTAAATTATATGGTTGGCTAAAATGCTCATTTTAAGGATTTTCGGGTGAGTGTTTTTCAAAATTAAATTTGAATTAGTGATAATAAATTTTAGACTACAATTTATAATCAATGTTATGAAGAGAGTAAACATTCCTTGGTTTAAATGATTAGGACTTTGGAGAATTTCTATCTTTTTAAATTTTAGTATTATTTTTTATAAAAAATAAAGGGTGGTTTTTTATAATTAGGGGCCCAGACTATAAAAAAGAAACATACAACTAAGGCTTAAGAAGCAAAATATTATAGAAAGTATGGCAACACTACAACATAGAACAAATTACTCTCTTAAAGTCAGTTTGATAAATTAGGTTTTAAATCCTATAGAATTTAAGGGATTTATTCATACAATTTAAAGATTATTTATATTGTATGTAGATCTTATTTGTCAAATTTATTTTATAAAATTTAAAAGTAGAAGTTACACATTTTTTTTATCCAAATGCTATTTTTATTTTAAAATTATGAGGTAATTTGTTTATTTAGATTCATATAATTTTCTTTAAATTTTTTTGGTGGGGATCAAGTATACTGGTTCTTTTTTATAGTTGTTTGCTCATTTCCAATGTCTGGTTAGAGACTTATCTTTCATAGTGATATCTATGAAGAAGATTGATTTCATTCATTTTGTCTTGGTTGTATTTTATCTCCTCCTGTTTGATTCTGAGTTCATGTAATTCCCATCGTAGTTGAGGACGTCTCTACAGTATCAATATTTGTTTTATTTTTTTAATGTGTTGATCATTCCTCTAAATTAAATTTCTTTTGAAAGAATATTACTAGTACTATATTTTATTTTAATAACATATGCTTTGATCAAATAATAATTTAATTGAAACATTCAAACATATCTAAACACTGCAAAACAAAAAAATTAATACCCTTCCGATATTTCGTGCATCATCAGAGGATCAACTGTTAGTTAATAAACATTATTCATTTCTTTGTCTTTGCTCACACTTTTTAAACCTATGAATGAATGGTTAAACGTGGAGAAGTTTCTCAATGGAAACTGATATATACATCCTTAACCTTTTATCCATAATTCCGTAAATGCCTTGTAATCTCCATTAATTAAGTTTTTAAATATTCTCCATCTTCTACTGTCTTTTCTTCATGGAAAATTTCTATTTTATAATCAAAGATGCTTTTATTCATGAACAAAGGCCAAACCAAAAACAAAACATAGTAGTAGTAGTAACAATAGTATTATCTTCCTTTTGCTATATAATAGCAGGTGCCTTTTATTTTCTTCATATACACTTCATTATTTCCTTCTAACAGTACCCTATCCCAGGTATATGTTATAAAACCTTCATTGAATATGGGTTAAAACAAATTCAAATTTCATATAATTTATAGGTCAGATTCTGCTACATCCGATTTGAAATCTTAAAAGGTTAAATTATTCACTTAACTTTTGTTTAAATAGTATAGGAAGTAGAAGATATGGGGCGGGCTCCTTCATGTTGTTATGAGAAGGAAGTGAAAAAGCATCCATGGAGTTCAAAAGAGGATGAGAAAATCATAGATTACATAAACAAGCATGGCCATGGTAATTGGCATAACGTTTGAAAGCAAGCACGTTATCATTTTAATAATAAATAAAATAAAATGATCAAGTTTCATGTTGGGATTAACATCTAATCTTTAAAAAGAATGAATTATTATGGCATATTTCGTCTACCGTTAATCTAATATATCTATTTTTTTACAGACATAAAATTGCAGTAGTCAGATATCAAGTTTCAGTTGTGGATCATCTTTGAATCCTTGAAAAGAGTGAATTATTATTAAGTATTTCATTTAAGATTAATTTAGGATTTTACCAACATAAAATTATTATACTCAAAAATAAATTAACAATGTATATTTCATTGAATGGTGTATAATATATTATACATTTTCAATTGTTTAGATTAAGGTAAATTCATCTTTGATTGGCATGGAACACAACCAAAATACTATGATTGACCCAGGTTTTCTTAAGAGAGAGTGAAAAAAACCTAACAAAAATAATTGAAAAATGTGGAGATGCTCAACAAAGGCAAGAAGAAGGAAACAAGCCACCAAAAAAGAGGCCCAACCAAAAAAACACCCATTCAAGTAAGAGAAAATGAGAAGTAGCCAGGTATAGAAGGGGCTGAGTCATGTAGAGAGGATTACATAACACGATTAGTCAAACATTAGTCTAATAAATCAAAGCAAGAATGCATAAGAATAAACTAAATTAAGCCTAGTTATTTATATGAGAATTACAAAAGATAGCAAGAAACAAATGAAAGAAAGCAACATCATATTACCTTCCCAAATGAATTCACCATACCAATGTGTCTCAAAAACATGCTCTCCCTTGATCAAGGGGTCTTGTCATCAAAAACAATGTTGGCCAACTCCTCCAATGTTTCAATAACTCTCCACAAAACCTAGGCTCATGATATGTAACTATCTAATTTGCCTATCAAATGAAGCTTATCCAATTATGAATAATACAATAATCAAAACACAAATGAGTTGTGGAGAGATTTTAGCATTATAGCATTTCAATACTTGAGCTTGAAAATTATGTCCATGGCCTTTTTATTTATAGATTTTTTAGAATGACCAAAATCAACGTGAACAGTCCATCTTGAGATAAGGATGTGTGATTGAAGATTGATTCAATATTTAGAATTAAATCCATAATTATCCTCATCATGATTTTGAAAAAAGAGACATTGAAGAGGCATGGAGGGTCATTAGATGGCATGGGAGACCCATAATCTTGATATTTGTGGTATTTATGGCCTAGGGATGTCTTCCCAAGAAATAATGTCCCCTGATGATACAATTAATAGAAATCAATTTTCAAAAATAAATATTTAACAACTCTCATATAAAATTCACTTAATCTCTTGATTTAGATTAATTAGCCTTAAATAAGGTTAGTCAACAAATATGCAATTATTTAAAAATTGGCCCTCAATTAATTGAAATGGTCACAAAGTCATATTACTAAGTTGTAATTTGACTCAAGAAGAATTTGAAGGTGAAGTTAGGTGCATTTGAACCATATTTCCATTTAGTATTTTTCCACCACAAAATAACAAAGGTACATTATGTGTACCACTGAGTTAGAAGAAAAGAGTGATCAGTGCACATAAAGGCAAAAATGTCATTTTGACTTGAACTAAATTGATCAAAGTTAGTTGGCCCATAAATTGCATTACCCCATTTAGGGATAATTTGACTTAAATTGACACTTGTAAATTATAATTTTAAACTATATAGGGTGCTTTATATATTTTAACCTTAAATATGCATTTGAATGCAATTTGAATAAGATTGATAATTTCAACACAAATGGTGTTAAGAATTAGATGTCTATTTCACCCCTATTTAAGAAGGTGTAGTGAGAAATTCAGATGAAGCAACATCTTTTCAAAGAAAAGAGTTGTCAATAATAAATTGGAACAGACCCATGATGCCCCCTCAAGAGGACATACTGCGATGAAAGAGAAGAATGGACTCTTAAAAAGAGAAAAAAGTGACAAATTAACCCATGGAATAAATCACATCCAGACAAGTTAATACTTGCACATGTGATTACCATCAATGATCAAAATATAATTATTGGTATAATAGGCCCCAAGAGATGGGGGGAATGGGAAAGATACAATCCATATATGTAAGGGACATAATTTAAATGTACCCAATTTGAGAGTACAAGTTGTGTGCTTACGGTATTGATCAATCTTGAGATAGGTTTCACACTATATATTGCCATGATGGGCATTAGTGTGGAGAGATTCAAATTAGAGGAAAAGAGAACATTCTGCTTCAGGAAGGGAAGCACCACTAAAATGGGGTCTCCAAAGAGAAGATAATAAGCACTCCAATATAGAAAATATGATTGTGATAAAATAGTTTTACCCCATTAGGGAAAATTTTGATCTTTGATAAAGAATAAATAATGGTTTTCCCCTATAAAGCTAATTTTATTTATATGTTGTTCAAATGTTGTGTCCCATCTTGGGAAATTAGCAACCAAAATAGCTCAAGGATATAAACCAAAATATAGGTTAAAGTGAGTGAGCACAAATGTACATGTGATGGTGTAATGACTTAGAAATCCATATAAAACCAAGCATATGAGAAATTAGCAACCAAAATAGCTCAAGGATATAAACCAAAATATAGGTTAAAGTGAGTGAGCACAAACGTACATGTGATGGTGTAATGACTTAGGAAGCCATATAAGACCATGCATATGAGAATGCACAAAGTGATGAGAGAGATGGAAAGAAGAATGAAAGATAGCCAAGTTGACCTCAATATAAATTCATCACTGCCTAGATAGTTTCATGGACTCATGTTCCAACATGAACTTTAGGCCAATGTAGTTCACCAAAGTTTGGGAGAGAATGAAATGAGGAATGATTAAAACTGAACAAAAATTTATTAGACTCACAATGTATTGAAAGAGATGCACGTCTAAGCATAGAGTGGAGTGCTAAAATTCATGTTAACTAGATGCCTAATTTTAAATCATGAGCCTAGGTTTTGTAAATTGTTCTTGAGAACTATTCATTGAAGTCATGTTGACGTTTAAGACTTTGAGTCCTAAGCACAAAGTATTTTCTATATTAAAAGAAATTAGGTATCCTAATTATGCATAACTTAAAATGACATAATATTTCAATTACACTGAGCTGATTCAAATGTAAATACCTATAACTAAGGATAATGGTAAAATAATGACCAAAACCAAAGTTACAATTATTTGCATTTAAGCAAAAAAAATGAACCTAACTTGAAGTCAATATATGATCAATCAAGACATAAGTAGGAACTAAAATGTTTAAAAACAAAAGGCAAGAACATCTTAATAAACATGAGATCAAGATATAAATAATCAAGATTTAGGTGGGCCATCAAGACATGCTTGAACATAAAAAGGAAAAGTAAAATCAAACAAAAAAATTAGACACTAGCAATAATCAAATAAACAAAAAGGTCTAAGAATAACTTAATATCATAGGATCGAGATATAAATAATCGAGATCCATGCAAATCATCAAGATGTTCTCAAATATAAAGGAGATAAGCAAAAACATAAAGGGAAACACAAGACCAAGATGAGACAAGATTTAATAAAAAGAGAAAAGAAGAAGAAATAAAAAGAGAGGTACAAAAGCACAACAAAACACCAAGAAACAAAAAATAAACACACAAACAAAAAAATAAATTGGTGCAGTTTAAAACAAATGTTCATGCACATGTGGTATAGGCACTACTTTCCACCATAACATAACAATGAACAATGACACAACAATTGTTTCCTAATTAAATAGGAACAATGATAGAACAAAAGGGAGAAGAGAAGAAAAGGAAGTGGTTGACTGAGCTAAATCTAGATATAAAAGACAAGTGTGTATTGCGTACATATCTCCATGGATGCATGTTCTAACATGAAATTTATGTCAAATGTAGTTCTCCCAGGAAATGGGATAGAATAAAAATAGTGATCAGACCAGCATCATTAATGTTATATAAAAAATAGAAGATATGATAAACAAATGAGAATGGTCTTGAAAACAACAAGCTGATGGGATGAGAAAGAATGACCTTTCAAAATGGAAAGTGCATGGAAAAATATGAATTGGTGTTTCTTTGATTTCAAAATGGCAAGAGTGTAGCATGGTGGGATGGGAATGTATAAATGTATAAAAGTATGAGATAATGTTTCTATTCTTTTTTGGAATGTGACCTGATATTTTTTTTTTTCAAAGTATTTCTTATGTTTTTGGTATTTTTATGATAAAATGTACATAAGGTGGGACCATCTAGTTAAGAAGATGCACGTTCAAGAGTAGAAGGTCCAATAAAATAGCTAAGCCAACTACAATAGCCCATGATCAGAAATTGATGAGAGCGAGGATCTTGATAAGACTAAATGCCTACAAAGTGTAGCAAATGTACTATAAAACAGTGTGCATCATGAAGTAATTCCAAAGAAGTATCTGCTTTCACCTAATTATAACATTGTAACAAAGGTCTGGAACTAAAAAGATGCTCTTACTTAGTTGTTTATTGAAGAAGCTGTAAAATACTATTCTAGTTGAACTACTTTGTATAATCAACAATGAGGATGTTCATAATGCTTGTGATACATAATAATGATCATAACTAGTCAAAGGATAAAAAGTTTTCAAGCTTACAACTTACCCAATACATAACAAAGAATATGTTTATCAAGGAGAACAATCCAAGATAAGGTGAAATGCATTTAGAGAACAAATGATTCCAAAGCCTTCATTGTCTAGAATCATGAAGAGTGGACCAGGGTAGTATAAAATATGTTTAGAGTAGGATAAAAGGGTTGGATAATGTTAATTCATCATATGTTGCCCCCAATTCTAGGGACTTATATACAAGGGCTCAAAGCTATTCATGTGTAGAACCTCTTAAAGTGTATTTTGTTCATGGGCTCTAGAAGTTCTTCACTGTTAGGTTTAGCTAGTTGATATGTCCCTGATCCATAATTTTCTATAATAATATAGGGTCCCAATGAATTAGGCTAGAACATACCTTTCTTTTTATGTTCAACATTCATGTTCTTTTGGTTCTCTTTCAAAACCAAGTCATCAATCTCAAGTTCTTAATGGAGAATTCACTTGTTGTAACTTCTCCATAACCTATTATGATAGGCATGTAAGTTTTTTAGGGCAGCCAAACACTTACCATCAAGAAGTTATAGTTATTTCAGTCATGAGGCTCCATAGTCTTCATCATTTTCAATGTGCTCTAGTGATATTAATTATGATGGTATCTCAATCTCAACCAAGATAATAGCTTCAATGCCAAAAATAAGAGTGTATGGATGGCTCTAGTTGGGGTTTGATGATTGGTTTTATAAGCCCAAAGGGAAAGAAAGAGTTGTAAGTGCCAATTACAACCATCATCATTGACGATCTTCTTTAATATGGCTATACTTATTTTTTTCGATGCCTCAGATTGTTTGTTGCTTTGCAGGTTGTATGGATTTAATTTCTTGTGCTTAATTTTAAATTTAGCATAAAGATATTTTACATCATGGTTCACAAAAAATCCACCATTATTAGATATAGTATAGGCTAGGATGCCATATCAATAGATGATATAGTATTGAATGAGTTTCACTTTCTAATTCCTAGTAATGTAAGTGAGAGGAATGGCCTCAATCCACTTGGTAAACTACTTAGTTGATGTAAAAATGTGCTTATGGCTATCTAAAGATGTTGGGTTAATTTTACTGATGAGATCAAGACTGCACATTGAGAGACCATGGTGTTGTGATTGTTTATAGTGGTAAAGAAGGTGCATATATCAAGTTTCCATGTTGCTAATAAGGAACACACTTCTTTACATAGTTACAAGCATCAGTCTCCATTTTTGGTCAACAATACCCTATTTTGAAGAGTTTCTTTTCTACGAATACACCATTGGTGTGATCCCCACATATTCCATTATGAACCTCCTTTAGTGCCAGCTTCGATTCTCCTAGAGATAAATAATGAAGAAGCATTCCATCATAGCCTTTATGATAAAATATGATTCCTAGGATAGTATAATGGGTATAAATAAATACTTTTTGTTGGTTGTTCGAAAGGTTAGTGTGGAAGACATGACTATTGAAATAGTTATAAAAGTCATGGTACCAAGGTATTGCAGGTCGGGGATTAGGACCAACAATGGTACACACCCCCTCTTAATCTATTATAATATGTGAAAGATGAATAATATTTTCAATCAAGAACTGATACTCTTTATAACTATCATCTATTTGAGTCATGGAACCAATCTTCACCATTGCATCGACAGATCTATTATTTTATCTTAAATTTTTTTTCAAACTATAGATATTTAAAATGTGTTTTGAGGTTTTCAATAATTTATTTGTAAGGAACAAGATTGACATCTCTTATTTGATATTGATCAGTGGTCTGATTAATGATTAACTATGAATCTCCATAGACCTTTAAGCTTTGAATATCCCACTATATATTAAGGTGGATCCCTATAATCAATGCCTCATATTTGGCCATATTATTTGCATAATGAAATTGTATATGGAATGCTTTGGGAATCAAATCCCCTTGTGGTGTGATCAATAATATGCTAGTTCTAGATCTATGGGACATGAATGATCCATCAAAAAATAGCATCCACTATTTAGGTTCCTATGTTGTTTGTTCTATCATCATGACATAATCATTTGGAAAGTCAAACTTGAGAGGTTGTGTATCCTCAATAGGAGCTTCTGCAAGTTGGTCAGCAATTACTTCCCTTTTGATTACTTTTTGATTTTGGTACTCAATATCAAAATCACTTAGGATCATAATTCATTTAGCAATCCATCCTTGAAGAGATGCTTAGACAAGAGGAACTTGAGAGGGTCCACCTTTGCGATGACAATAATTTTGATATTTAGCATATAATGTCACAATTTATGAGTAGCTAACACCATAACTAAAAATGCCTTCTTAATAGGCATATAATTATGTTTATAATCTAATATCATACAGATTAAATAATAAATAATGTGTTCCTTACCATGATTATCATGTTGGGCCAAAAGTGCCCCCAGTGCATGTTATGTGGTTGATATATAAATAAGTAGTGGATTTTCCTATGTTGGTTGTCTTAAGATTGGTGGATTGGCCAAGTATGTCTTAAGCTTTGCAAATGTTATTTGATAATATTCATCCCATTGAAATTTTACCCTTTCTTCAAAAGATGAGTAAATAGGTGGAACTTATCTTCCAATTGAGAAATGAACCTATGTATAGACTCGATCTTTCCCTACAGGATTCATAATTGTTTAAGATTATTTGGTGGAGGCATTTCCATAATAGCCTTTACTTTAACAGGGATGAATTCAATCCCTTGTTATGATATAATGAACCTTAGTAATTTCCCCTAGTGTGACTCTGAAGACACATTTCATAGGATTCAAGTAAACTTTATATTCATGAAACCTCTCAAAGATTATTCATAGAACATCAGGATGTCCATCTCTTATTCATGATTTTTCTAGTATATCATCAACATGGTCCTCTACAATATTGTGCATCATGTCATAGAAGATGACAGTCATTCTACATTGATATATTTCTCTAGCATTCTTCAATCTAAATGACGACTTGGTAACAAAATATCCCCTACATAGTGGTGAATGTGGTCTTGTGCTAGTCTTTAGGGTCTATCTTGATCTAAATGTAACAAAAAAATCCATCTATTAAGGATATCATCTCATACCCAATAGTTGAGTCGATGATCATGTTGATGTTGGGCAAAGTAAAATCATCTTTGGGGCATGCTTTATTGATATCTTAAAAATTAGTATAAATATGTATACTCATGGTCTTTTTACTTATTGGGACTATGTTGTAAACCTAGTTAGAGTAATCTAGGGGTCTAATAAAATTGGCTCCTAACAACTTTCCTATTTAGCTTTAACCAATAGGGTGATGCATGGATGCATCTTTCTTAATTTCTTCTTGACTAGTTTGGCATCAGGATGGACAACAAGGTGATGCACAGCCAAATCAAGGTCTAAGCCTAGCATGTTAGAGTATTCCCATGCAAACATGTCTATATAATTCTTAAGAATGGATATAATATACAGATGTTCTACTTCAATAAGTGAAGCTCCAAGATAAATAATTTTGGGATCCTCATAGGTTCCCAAGTTTACTTCTATTGTATTTTCCATAAGAAGTGTGAATCCATCATCTAGAGTTATAAGCAATGTATGGTTTTGATCATCATCTTCTACCATATCTTGTTGTTCCTCCCAAAGATTTGGATAGTATGAAGAATTAGAATCCTCCATCTCAGGTAAAGGCCAAGTAGCAAAAACCTCTAGAAACTAAAGACCAAGACACTCAAACATTTGATGTTCTTTTGAAGAAATGATTATAATAGCTATGAAACGTGGACTAGATGGACTTTCTATGTCCTAAGGGAATGAGCAATATTTCACACCTAGGAGTGAATGAAATAGGTTTTCACTCAAATGCTTGTCTTTTTCTTGAAAAAAATGAGTCCATACTTGGTCCTATCACGTCTATGAATGATGAAGTTTACTATATGTTAATGCAAAGCTTCATTCTTTCCATTTCATGCTTAATTTTTATAATATGGGATGATATTAAGAATTTTTTCACTAAACATGTCAAAATCCCTTTCCTTCAAAGCAATGTTTACTTTTATTTAATACAATGTTTCATTACATTCTCTCTCTCTCTCTCTCTCTCTCTCTCTCTCTCTCTCTCTCTCTCTCTCTCTCTCTCTCTCTCTCTCTCTCTCTCTCTCTCTCTCTCTCTCTCTCTCTCTCTCTCTCTCTCTCTCTCTCTCATGTGGAATAATTTTCAACTCTATATTGCTAAGCATATTAGAATTTTTATGCATTAGTGCACAGTTCCATGCTCTCTAACCCTTATTTATTATCTCTCATGTGGAATGTTCTTTACAATCATATAGCTATACAACTTATAACTCTAATTACATGCATTTCATCCCACATACATGGTTTTTACCTAGATGTATATAAATCTTTGGCTACTTTTGAGTATTTCCCTATCACTACTAGACAAAAAAAAATAGCGGTTATATTTATTCCTCCCTTCAAACTTGGTACATTTATCTCTTATCCCATACATACTACTAACTCTATGCCTATAATAGATCATACATTACATGTTATCACCCAAGTTTATGAAAATAGGTAGGTTGATTACACCCATGGCTATAACTTTGTCATTCAGGTTAGCACCCCTTTTGATATGGTTTTAGTTCTCAAGTTCCTTCAACAATTGGATGTTTACAAAGATGTGTTGTATGAATCCCTTTATAATACTAGAGTTCCTATTTTTGTTGAACTAGCTTATGTTGCCTCTATCCTCAACACAATGTAATGGAATGAAGAGCATATTTCCTTTGAGAAAGAGGATTTACCCCTATGCCACATCATCAAAAAACATCTACCTTTGTATATTCAATTAATAATTAATGATGTAGCGGTAAAAAAGTTGTTAGTTGATAATGGTTCAGGACTCAACATTTGCAACATTTATTTTCTTAAACATATTAATATATAATCTACAGATCTAGACCATTCTGACATGAACATCAGAGGTTTTGATAACATTCCATGGAGATTCATGGGTCGAATAACACTCAATCTTACTTTTGGACCTAAAACATTACCAAATACTTGCCAAGTCATTGCAAGTGACCTCAATTATAATTTATTACTTGGTCAGCCTTGGATTCATGATATGCATGCAGTCCCTTCCACACTCCTTACTTGTCTGAAGTTTAGTCACAAAGGCTACATTGACACATGTCCAATAGAAAACAAACATTTTAAATACTTATAGGTTGCCAAATCTCTATAGAATTATATTTCATACTTTAATTTCAGCAATATACCTATACAACCTGCTACTCATAGTATACCTTTGAACCATGCAACACATCAGAAGATTTTAAGTTTTATAATAGCACCAATACTAGATCACCAATTTACCTCCCTTTTGCACTTAAATGTCTTAATACTATGGGATATCATGGCAAAGGTACTATAAATCATGGGCAAGGAATCATTAATCTTGTCAAGGCATCCATAAAACATGGAAAATAAGGACTAGGATATTAGCTTACCCTTCATGCTAAACCTTCTTCTGCTACTTCAAATCATATAATTATTTTTCCACCCATTTCACCTATAGACCATATAATTAATCATAATTATACATTCTCATTGGTCTATCCTAATCTAATTGATGATATGATTTCACTAGATATGTTCACATTAGATGAATTCTCTAATGATGAATCCCTCCTATAGTTTCTCAAAGCATATAACAACATCCCATCTTGATATCATAAAAAAAAAATCCTCATCGCATAAATGCCCACACATTCTTTAGAGAAAATCTAGATTCTCCCCAAGACATACCAATTGATTTAGATGATACTATTCCTACAACCCCATACACACTAGATCATTCCACATTGCTTAATGAGGAAACAATTGATTTCAATTTGGGAAATAATTAGGATCCCCACATTATCTTTTTATCCATTTCCCTAAAAAAGGAAGAGGATACAAATATTCATCAAACTTTGATAGATTTTATAAAACTCTTTGTTTGGTCTTATTAAAATATGCTAGGAATTGATACATATATGACAGTCTATTAGATTCCATTATATATTGAAGCTAAAATAGTTAAGCAAAAAAATCATGAAATGTATCCTAAGGTGGCTCTCTTAGTCAAATATGAGATCCAACACATCTTAGATGTTGGTTTCATTCAATCAATAGCACACCCTGAATGGGTTTCCAATATAGTCCACATGGTTAAACCTAATAGACAAATTAGGTCATGTTTTGATTCTCAATATTTAAATAAGGCATGCCCAAAAGATGATTTTACCTTGCCTAATATTGATAGGGTCATATATTCCACATCCAACTATGAAATGTTATCATTCATGGATGGGTTTGCAGGATACAACCAAATCAAAATCGCTAAAGAAGATCAAGAAAAAACATCTTTTACAACACCTTGGAGTACATTTTGTTACGTTATCATTCCTTTTGGATTAAAAATGTTGGAGACACATATAAACATACTATGATGTATATCTTTCATGACTTAATTCACCACACTATCGAGGATTACTTCGATGATATATTAGCTAAATCCAAAAAATGATAATGTCATGCCATCAATTTATGATATATTTTTCAATGACTTAGGTAATACAATGTTTTATTAAACCCAAAGAAATATGTGTTTAGAGTTACATCAGGAAAACACTTAGGTTTCATTATTTCTCTACATGGCATACAGGTTGACCCTAAGAAAGTCAAAGTAATTATCGATATGCCACCTACCATGAACTTAAAATAACTTTGATCCTTACAAGGTAAGATCCAAGTAATCCACCATTTTTTAGATCAACTTACTGATAAAAATCGATCATTCAATTGATTATTAAATAAAGACATAAATTTTGTTTGCGACCAAGCCTATCAAGAAAGCTTTGACACAATCAAGCAATATCTTCTTAATCCACCTATTTTAATACCACCTATACCTGATAGGCCTCTCCTACTATATATCTCATCAGTAGATCATTAATTAGGAGCAATCTTAGCATAACCTAATGATCAACATATCGATCAAGTAGTTTATTACATTAGTCACACATTAATTGATTATGAAAAAAAAAAATTGTGATGGAAAAACTATGTCTAGCATTAGGTTTTTCCACATAAAAAATTCAACATTACATGATCAATAATGAGACTCAGGTTATCACAAAAGCATATCCCTTGAATTTTCTAATGGTAAAACCACATCTCTCTAGTTGCATCACAAAATGGGTCATGTTATTAACAAAGTTTGACTTAAAGATAGTTCTATAGAAATCAATAAAAGGCCAAATCATTATAGACCATTTGGTAGCCGCACCACTCTTGGACACTAATCCTATTAGTGACACATTTATAAATGATTTTAATGCCTATTATAATCATTATGACACTTGGACCACACTATTTTATGGTTCTTGATGTGCATTTGATGTAGGGGTAGGCATTGTCTTTCTCAACCCTTTTGGTCACACAGTTCCTATTGCATATCGATTAAGCTTCTCATGTACCAACAACACCATAGAATATGAAGCACTTAATTAGGTCTCTTTTCCACCCTATCCATTCAAATTAGAACTATTCAAGTCTTTAGTGATTCCTAACTTCTGGTCAACTAAGTCAATGATGTCTATCAGACAAAAAAGGAACATCTTATCCTATACCAAAACATGGTATAGTGTTTATCATCATAGTTTGACTACTTTTCTATAAAAAGTATACCAAGAAAAGACAACCAATATGCAAATGCAATGGAAAGTGCTACATATATAATTCTTATCAACATCAATGATGATCAATCTATTTTCACAATTAAATGATTATACATGTTATTAATATCAAATGTGGATTTGATTGCCCTTTCTATCTTAGCCACTATGTACAATTCCACAACTCTATAATAGTTCTTTGATATCTATAACTTTCTAAAAAAATCTATTACAATAGACACTTTCTCATAAAATGATAAATGCAAGTTACACAAATAATCACTTTTTTATGTAATTATTCATGGAAAATTTTTAAAGCAATCCTTTAACATATAATTTTTTCAATGCTTGATTTCAGTAAAAGCCAAAATTGCTCTTACACAGAAACATGATAGTGAGTGTGTTGGTCACTTCAATGGAAATGCCATGTCATAAAAATTGCTTTGACAAGGGTAATATTAAGCTACCATAGAAGATGAATGTTAAAAATATGTAAATATATGTGATAAATTTCAATGACATACTAATCTACAGCATGCACCATCACAACAATTATAACCTATTGTTTCTCCATGGGCATTTATGTTATGGGGAGTTGATCTTCTTGGAAAGATAAGCCCTGAGTTTGCTGATGGATATAAGTTCATCATTATAGCTACATAATACTTTACAAAGTGGGTGAAAGCCATTCTAATTTAATCTACCATAGGTGAGGACATTTGTAGCTTCTTCATGACTCATTATTTCATGCTTTGGCTTACCTGTAGCTATCCTTTTCAATAATGGAACATCATTCAAAAATAAGACTATCAAGAAATTTTTTTAAAAAATATAAGATTAAACACACATTTTCCACTTCGTATTACCCACAAGTAAATGATCAAGCAAAGGCTACCAATAAAACCATCAACAACATTTTGAGCAAAATAGTAACCAAATTTGGAGATGATTGGCATAATCAACTAGTTTTTTCATTATGTGCTTATCACACAAGTATTTGTATACCCACAAGAGCCACTCCTTATTCACTCATTTATGACACAGAGGTAGTTTTACCATTGGAATTTGAAATCCCATCTCTACATGTCTCCCCTAAAGGTATCCTCACCAATGACCAGTATCATGAAAATCATCTACACCAGCTTGAGCAGTTAGACCATAAATGCATCCAAGCAGCTAAAAATATTAGAATCTACCAAAAATGTATATAATCATCCTCCAATAAATTTGTTCACACTAGAGAGTTTGAAGTTAATGATCTCATTTTCAAATAAATTATTCGTAATGTCAATGCCAAAGAATAAATCAAAGGAAAATTCAAACTAAATTTGCTAGGTCCATACCTCATTATCAAAACTCTTAGCCCTAAAGTGTATCATCTAGCCTCACTTGAAGGAAATAAACTCAAAAATACAATGAATATTATGCATTTATGTAGATTCCATTTATATTATTTCATTACACAAATTTTATTGTACATAGTTCCTTTTTGCTTACTTGTACATAATTTATTAGCTTAACTATACATAGTCTCTTTTTGCTTAATTGTAAATAAAAATATTTCAAAATACCAAAAGCAATATAACATGTTTAAATACAAAAACATTAAAATAACTCTAAACACCAATTTTTTTTCAATTATATTTATTATCCATGCTTTACATTTCTGCTACCATTCTAGACTTACATTTTGTTATTATATGCTATTGTTTATCAATTTATCTACAATACCATGCTTCACTTGATCTTATTTGAGTGTGTGCAGTGACACCTAGATCCTTGATTTCTTCACTCTACCCATTGAGGGGGAATCCTACTTACACATTCAAAACATACATCAACATATTTATCCACCATGGGCATCTCCTACATGACTACACCATCCAAGTTATGTCATTCCTACACCACACGCTCTAGTTATCATGATGATGTACATTAACTACTAGCTCACATAGATTATTATATCAAAACCCACTAGTATATAGCACTTTTGTATTCCTTATCATCTACCTAGTCTTGTACTACATGCTTTGCATGCCTTCACTTCTTGCTTTAATTAGTTATATGCATTAATATTTCCAAAATTCGCATGCCTTCCTTTCTTGATTTGAGTAGCTAGATGGGTTTTCATTTTTTATTTCCTATTTTGTTACTTGTGTGTTCCTTAGGACATTTGTTTATTTCATGTGCTTGTATAATATATGTATTTGTGGCCCTCAGGCCAATCTTGCTTGTTTTCAATTATATGTGTATGTGGGCATTTGAACAAGCCTTATATTCTTGCTTTCCTAGTTTGAGTGACATGCACCCATGTCCCTTATTTTCATGTCCCCTTGGCCTCTTTTGTATGCTTCTTTTTTCTTTCCTTGTGTGCTTGTTTGCTTCTTAGTTGTTTGCAATGCCATGATACACATCATGCATTATCTTGCCTTCTTGGATACCATGATGGATATCATGCCCCATCCCTCTTTAATAACTAGCTAGATTTATAGTTTCAATTTAGTTTACTACACATGATATTCCATTATTACAACTATCTAGGCATACCCCTATTGATCTAACAATCTCCAATACAAACTATGTTATATCTTCAGACATCTTTTGGATTATCATTACTATATCATGTATTTCATAGAATAACACACTTTCAAGGCTCTTTCTTTTAAGGGTAGTCATTGTAGGGTATTCATTGATAACCCTCAGAAGAGGGGGAAATAAATAGGGGTTTTGTCATAAAGATTAGAGCCTTTTACAAGTCAAAAAATTAGTTTTTAAAATACTTAGAACAATAATAAGAGTTCAAAACATGTAGAATAGACCACAAAAATAGTGATGAATATAAAACATTCATAATAAATAGTAAAGGACAAGAGTGTTGAAATTGGACAATGATGTTAGACACCAAAGTGTTTTGTTATCAATGCTCCCATCCAAATAACCAAAAATCCAAGAAATTTAGAAATAGATAGAAAGGTAAGATCAATTTACAGTTGTATTAACTATAATTTAGTTTAGATTGGGTAGTTCTAGTTCAATTTTACTCATAGTATCTAGATATAGGGGGCATCATGCACGACATGATGGCTCTCACTTTTAGTTTTAGATTGGGTAGTTGTTACAACTTCCAAATTAGAATCCATGTTACAGACACTAGTGATTTGGGGATATGTGTGCTATACATTTACTTTCTTTTCTTTCTAGTTTATTATATTACCCAAGTATTCTTAGTAGTTGTATGCCTTATTCCATCTATGGGTGGTTTGCATCATTTCATAGTGCCTTTCATATAAGCCTAGTTCTTAGTTTTGGAGTGGCTTTCATACAAGCCTAATCTCCACCTTTTGAAGAGGCTAAGATTGGCCTAGTTCTTAGAACACATTTAACTATCCATGCCACATTGTTAGATAATAGATCATTTATGGGATTCATGAGCCAACTCATATGACACACATTAAAACTTGTATCAGTTCATAGTTCACTACATAGTGGGAAATGATAGATCCAAAAGAATAGTTAGCCTTTATATTCTTGAACCACCTACTTAGAGGGATTGGACACATAGTCCAAACATCGATTAACACATTCATGAACATATAGCTTCACTTAGTGGGTGACGATGGAGTCAAAGGGCTAGCCTTTATATTATTGAGCCACCCTTGAGGAATTGAGCACTTAGCTCCATTCATGATGTTGGGTGAATATTTTATCATCAACTGACTGACAATAAAATAAGTGTTTCAAACATAGAATAAAGAGATGTGATTGGAAAAATGTGCAGGTCTACAACATCAAAATGGGATAAATCTCTCCTTTCATCAAGGGGAAGTTCCCTATACGGCATGGGAGGTTCTTTGAAAACTATTGTCTGTGTGTGTGTGTGTGTGTGTGTGTGTGTGTGTGTGTGTGTGTGTGTGTGTGTGTGTAAGCTAAAAATACAATCAGGGGTAGGATAACACCATCCATCTCTCTTTTTTTAGAGATGATGTTCATAGAATAATGGAGAAATCCTAGGTGATTACTGAAGGTACTTCTCTTCTTTTAGAAGTAATATTCAGTCAACAACCATATTCCTTCTTGGTAGTAATTTTAATCATGAGAAACCCATGAAATCACAAAGTCTTTCATTGCTTCTCTCACTAAAATAGGGCACAGTAACATAGCGGAATGAATTTTAGCACAAAGTCTCCACCTCAGCTGCCAAGGAGTAAAAGAATACCAAGGATAATGGGGGCACAAAGTCTTCCCAAGATCCTTTACATAGAAATAGAAAACACACATTAAAGATGATTATGGCAGCATAAAGTCTCCCACAGTTGGCTTTAAGACACCTTTTAAATTAATTTCACTAGTTATAGTTATTTAATTAAATGGACAAGATGGTATTCAAGAAATAAACATAAGAACAATCTCCTAAACAACGCAAGCTATCTCAGTACAAAGTCTGAAAGGTCACTTGCTTTCTCATTCAAATAACAAAATATGATTAACAATCTGAGCTCAAAGTCTTAGTAATATCTTTCAATTTGGGTAGAGTTTTACTTTTATGATAGAGAGATCTCATTTCTACACAATGAGAGATTACAACTTATAACAGCCAAGAAAGACTTGGCACTTTGTTTCATAAAATGGCCCATGCTACATTGAATCCCTTGAATGAATTTGAAAATATATGAAGGGGCCATGCTAGAATAGATCATTGGCCTTAACTTTGGCATGTTAATCTTTCTCAAATGTCTCCTCCAAAGTATGGGCCACCTAGTCCTCTTCAAGATATTTGCACAACTATCCAATTTGCCTTTACTCAATCAAGAAAAATAGGTTGCACCTTTGAGTGATTGCACTCTCTAATGTCTACTTGGTGGACTGTTCCACCTATTGGATTAAATCTTGTGCAGATATTTTTGGTCTTTCCACATCATTCCCTCTTTCCTTGTTATATTTTGTCTCTTCCTCATGATTTGAGCTCTCAGGTTATCTTCTCACTTTCTACTGGCTCCTTCAACTCCTTTTTTAGCTAGTCACTGAGTTTGTTCTTAGGTTTCATGGCACATTTGAAAATTAATAGATATTTCATTACTTTGAATTTGACATCCATGGGGACATCACTAGTCTTTGGGTTGCTTGAACCACTTTTAACCTTGAACCTTTGAACCTTTGAAGTGCGTCAGTTCAATGGTTCAATAGTTCGGGCAGTTCAATTGGCTCTTTGGTTCAATCGGCTCTTCGATTGAATCAACGCTTTGGGAAGGGCCATGTTCACTTTATTTTTCTCTTCGGTTGAACCATCTCTTCGAACTCATTTCTGGAATCTTCTGCTTCTTTTATTTACTCAAATCTTCCTTTTCAACTTTGAACTTCTTTACACCTTTAAACCTTTGAAGCTTGAACCATTTCAGTTTAAAGTTCAATTGTTCATTCTCCTTCTTTGAATCCCTTGAAACTTCAAACTTGTTGGATCCTTTTCTTTTTTATTGAGCTCATTGAATCTTTGAACTTTGAACCTTGAGAAGTTCAAGGTTTAATGGTTCATTGCTTCAATCTTAACTCTTCGAATCTTTTTATCTTTTAAGTCTGTCAAAATTATTGAATATTGTTGAACCTTTGAACTTTGAACTCTATTAGTTCAAAGTTTAATAGTTCAACAGTCCAATCTTCACTCCTTGAAGTCTTATTTTCTTTAAGTCCACTGAACTTATTGAACTTTTGAACTTACCAAAGTCTTTGAACTCATTGAACTCTTCGAGGCGGTTGAACCTCTTTGAACTCATTGAAGTGCTTAACTCTTTTTGAACTCATTGAACCTTTGAACCTTGTGGAAGTAGGGTTAAATGGTTCAATGGTTCATTCCATTTGTTTGAATCCTACCATCAAGTCTTTTGATTGAACCTTGACATTGAACCATCCTTGAAATTACCTAAGTGTTGGAACTTCTTTTTTTATGAAAGCCCATCATTTGAACATGTGGAACCTATTGAACCTATGAGTCCCTTGACTAAAAACACTTGAATAATTGAAGAACTTGGATACTCATAAAATTTTTTGAAAAAGGAGGAGATCATTTTGTCCTGTAGGACCAAAATAGTTGATATGTTGTCCTTAAAAACAAGTGACAGATTTTGGGAACAACAGTTGGCTCTAGTTGGGGAACTTCTATCGATTGTAAAAATAATTGAAGGGAGTAGAAACCAGAATCTCAGTGCCTTCATGTATGTCATTGGGCTATAGAGTCATGCTACCCAAAAATAAAAGGTGCCAAAAAATGAAAAATAATAATGCAAAATAAAACTCAAGACTATATAAAAATTATACATATGTACAATTAGACTTATCTAATACTTCAAGGATTGAAGTGCTTCAGATTATGCCCACTGTGAGGTAGTGAAAAGGGCATGCCATCTTGATACTTCATTAGAAAACTATTTTCACCATTGATTTTATGTATAGTAAATGGGCCTCTCCATAAGGAATCAAACTCCTCTGCATTCCCTTTGGTTCTCTTCTCTTGTCCCATAACAGAACTTGATCTCCAATCTAAAAATCATGGGTTTTTGCTTTTTGGTCGAAGAGCTTCTTCACCAGAATTTGATGTGAAACAATTTAGTCTACCACCATAGTTCACTACTCATCAAGTTCAGTCAGGGACATGATCCTTATATCGATGGCATTTTTAAACATTGAATCTTCTACTACCTTTGTCAACTTTAATGCTGGTAATTCCAAGGTGATTGGTATCTTTGCATTGAGACCATATAAAAGTTGGAATGGTGACATACCTATCACCCTCTTGGGTGTAATTATGTCTACCCATAAAGCATCAATAATGCTTTATGCTAGGTTCTCTGATTATCATCTACCAGCTAATAATGGTCTCCAAGTTTTTGTTGCTTGATTCTGCTTGACCATTTCCTTGCAGAAAATAGTCAAAAGAGTGGGAAAGGGTAATCCCATAATAAAAGTAGAACTAGTTAATCTCATGAGAAGAGACATAGGCTACATTCTTTGTTACAATATTGGTTGGGACCCCAAACTTGGAAATGATGTTTTCCTTGAGGAAATTTCATACTACTTCTGAAGTAGCATGCTTGACTGGAATAGCTTCCACCCATTTGGTGAAGTAATCTATGGCTATGAGGACATAATCATGTCTAGCACTTGAAGATAGGTTTACAACACTAATGAAATCAATTCCCCATTGTTGAAACGGATCTTCTATTACTACTGTTTTGAGAGGCAATGCAGCCAATTTGGGTCTTCCAATGAATTGTTGACATATTTCACATCTATGCACCTATTTGTATGCATCTTGAAATAGAGTAGGCCAATAATACCTAGCTTGTAGAATCTTATGGGTAGTTATAGGCACAAAAAAATGTCCTTCACAAGCCAAATTGTGGAAAGACTCTAGAATTTTGTTCTACTATGCTTTATCCACGCAGTGAATGAATACCCCATCGAGGTTCCTCTTATACAGACCATTGTCCCCTAAGACAAAATTGGTAGCTTTTAACTTAACAGTCCTCTTTTTTTTTACAAGATACGTGAGCAAGACACTCATCATAGGTAAGTAAATGAGCAATATTTAATTACCACTCATTCGTGGTGGTGACAAAGATAACTATTGGCGTGTCTTCAACCTCAGTTTCTTCATGCACTATTTTTTCTAGTCTATTATCAATAATTAATTATCAGAGGCCTCTTCCCCACACTAGCTTCATTGGTTTGATAACTAGATCAAACTCTTATATTTTAGCGATCCAATTTCCCCTTTTTGTTCCAAACTCCTACTGAGTTAATATGGACTTGACTGTTGTGTCAAGGACTAGAGCAATAGTGTGTGAATTTAGAATGTAAAAGTAGAAGTGCTTTACTACCTTTACCATTGCATAAGCATGCTTCTCCATGTTTGAATACTTTAGCTCATGAGCATTGTGAGGATAGCTCATGAAGGATATGGGAGATTCCACACCTTCTTTGTTCTACTGAACCAGAATTGCTAAAAGTGTGTGTTCAGAAGCATAACTATACATTATGAAGTCTTTGTTATAATCTAGACAAACTAAAATTGGGGCATGGTTGATAGCTTCCTTGATGTCTAAAAATTTTGATTTGCCTCCATCAGTCTAGCTAAACATGGCCTTTCCCTTCATCATGTCCACAATGTGGTGAGTCTTCTCTGTGAACTCAAGAATGAACCTTCATAGAAAATTCACCTTTCTAAAGAAAGAGTAAACTGTGGTCTTACTAATAGGTAGAGTAAGCTCCTAGATGGGTTTGACTCTATCTAAGTCAATCTTTATGCCTTCTCAGGATATAATGTGTCTGAGAAGTTTCCCTTTTGTAACCCCAAAAATTGACTTCTTAGGATTTAGAGAAATGTCATTATGTCAACATCCTTCTAGCACTTGTTTTAGATGATGCACATGATTATGACGATGCTTAGAAAAGATAGTCAAGTCATCAAGGTATACCATAATGAACATACCCATTTTGTCTCTAAAATCAATTCCATTGCTCTCTGGAAGGTGGTGCCAGCATTTATCAATCTAAATGGCATTTTTTTATATGTAAAGGTGCCCCAAGGTGTAGTGAAGGTAGTCTTATGTTTGTCTGCTTCACCAACTTTTACTTGATTGTACCTTGAGAAACCATCTAATATTGATAACATCTTTGAACTAGTCACCATCTGAAGGACTTGATCCATGATGGGTAAAGGGTAGTTATCCTTTAGAGAGGATTGATTCAGGTTTCTAAAATCCACATAGAGGAAAATTTCACCATTCTTTTTCCTCACATGGACTATGTTCACAATCCATTTGGAATGATGCATTGGAAAAATTATCTTGGCTTTTGACATTTTCTAAATCTTAGATAGAATAGTACCTGATAGCTTGGGGTTATATTGCCTAGATTTTTGCTTGTGAGGAAATGAATCACTCTTGAGAGGAATTTCATGGTGAATTTCTTCAGGCCTAAGCAACTTCAGATCATCATAGGAGTATGCCAAAACATCTATGTAATGGTGAAGCATAGTAGTAAATTTGAGCTTCTCCTTAGGAGTGCAACATTTCCCAATGTTTAACGTCTTGGGATTTTCTTTAGTACTCAAATTTATTTGATCAAACTCCTGGGATAAGCTTTAATCTTTTTGTTTCTGCTTGATGAACCTGTCGTGCTTATCAAAAAATCTCTCAAGAGAAACCAATCCTTTGGTAATTTTATTCCCTTTTAGCTGTAAGAATTCTTCACCTATGTCGAATCTTGTTTCAGGAGTTGATTCCCATGGTAGAGGCTCACTGCCTTCAAAATGAAGATGTTCAAAGTTGTCTTTTTATTCTAAAAAGGCAACGATTTGGTTGTCACTATTAAACACTTGCCAATGATTGGCATTATCAGGCACACTTGGTCAAAAGACTAGTTTGATATTGTACCTATCTACTTTAAAATTGAGGTGAGGAACCACGAGGGTCACAAAAACAATAAATGGATTAGCTCGATCATTGAATTCTTTAGGCAATGCAAAGATACTGAAAGCATCAAAGCTTTCAATTTGATCCCAAACCAGATTGTGATAATGGTGCAATCTCTCATTTTTGGTTTGATATAGGTTCCTCACCTAGAAAACCACCAATTCAACATCTCCTTTGTCATGAAGGAGTTTAACACCTCTATCATGGGAAGCCTTTAATCTGAGTAGCAGTGATTCATATTCATTAGTGTTATTGGTGTTGTTGAACTATAACTTATATAAAAAGGAAAAATATCTCCTTGAGGATATATCAACATAATCTCAGCTCTTGAGATGGTAGAAGAATAGATGCCATCAAATTATAATATCCATATGTCATCAAAAAGTGCTCGTTCCTCAGATTTTTCTTTGTTTGGAAGGGGAGATCCTTTTGCATCTCAACTATGCTTTATTAATTCTTCTATTGTTTTGTCTGAATTGATTGTTAGACTATCACATTCATAAATTTCATTAGATGACACATGAACCTCCCCCGTGGAAAAGAAGTAATTACCCATTCCTAAAGACTCAAATAGAATTTGAGCTTCAAGGGCTGATGTCTCGGTGACAATGTACTTCAACTCCTTCTCAAGGAGCAGCCTTTGCATGATGCCTTTGATAGGGATCTTCACCTCAGACAGGTTCATGTTAAGCACAAGCTTATACTAAGAGGGGGGTAAATCAGTATAAGAAATTTTTACTTTTGAATATTAATCTTAAATCATAAAACTCAAATTATTCTAAAATTAATATATTCAAAGTAATCAAAGAATACAATGCAAAACCACACAATGCAAATAGACACAGATTTGCATGGAAACCCTTTCAGGAGAAAACCATAGAGAAATTCTCTTAATATAAATATTCATAGGCACTAACCTACTGGAGCACCAACCCTAAAAACAATTTTTTATGCACCAACCTATAGGAGCACTAACCCCTTTCACCGAGCACCAACTCAGCAAGAGACACCACACCAATCTCTTCAAAATGAAGGCACCAACCTTCTAAGAAAAAATCACTCTTCCATCTCAAATTTGTTGTCAAAACAATGGATGATAAAACACTTACTTTATCTCCTTTAGATTCAATCTACACTTGAGTGTTTTTTTTGCTATAATCTTCGTTATACTTTTTGATTTTTTCTTTTTAATATTCGCACAAAAAATTGCTTTTAAAAATTTTTCTTTTCTTTTACATATCTTCCACTTTCAAATCTACCCTTTTGCCATTCATTATGCACTTATTTATAACCCATGGAAAGCCACAAATTAATTCATGACTCTTCAAGTGAAAAGGTCCTTTAAAATGGTCACAACTCCTCCCAATAGGTCAGCCAAGGTTGACAATTCCATCGATAATTCCGTTCACTTCTGTCAACATTTTAGTTGATTATTCTATTCACTTTTGTCGACATTTCTGTTCACTTCTGGCAATAATTTTGTTCACTTCCATCAACATTTCCATTAACTTCCATCAATAATTCCATTCATTTATGGCAACAATTCCATTTGACATCAATGACAATATTCCAACAATCTCCCCCTTTGTCATTGATGGCAACCACATACTGAAACTGCTCCCCCTTGTTGCACTATCTCTTCTATTTGAATCCTTCTTTGTTGTAGCTCCCCTTTTTTATGACAATCTCTTTCTATACTTTTCCCCCTTTGACATCAATGTCAAAGGGTCTATCCAAGAGCTAGTGCTTAGCTCCCCCTCAGCTGATGCTTCCCTTTTGTGGCAAGAAGCAAAAGAAATTACTTCCAACTTCTGTCATAGGTACTCAAATGTTTCCTTTAGAAGTGGCTTAGTGAAGATATCTACTATCTATTCAGATGTGGAAACATATTCCAATTTTTCTTGTTGTTCTGCCACCTATTCTCTCAAGAAATGATACTATATAGGGATATGCTTAGTTCTAAAATGCATAAATAGATTCTTCAAAATACTTATTGCACTAGTATTATCCAAAAATATGGAGATTGTATGATTATACTCTACTTTGATATCTTTCAAGGTTTGTTTCATCCATAAAACTTGTGTACAACATAGCATTGCTGCTATGTACTCTACTTCTACTATGGATAAAGACACAAAATTTTGCTTCTTACTCAACCATGATACTAGGCTATCTCCAAGAAAGAATGTTCCTCCACTTGTACTTTTTCTATCATCTACACAACCTGCCCAATCCAAATCTGTGTACGCTACCAATGTGAAGTCTTTACCTCTTGGGTACCACAACCCATAATCCAAGGTTCTCTTTAAATATCTAAGTGTATGTTTTATGGCTTGCATATGTGTTTCTTTTGGAGCTACTTGAAATCATGCAACCATACCTACTACTTGCATGATATCTGGCCTAGATGCTATCACATATAGTAAACTCCCAATCATTAATCTGTAAATAGTTTGATTAGTATTCAGAGATTCATCATCTTTGATCAACTTCATACCTGTAGCCATAGGTGTGTTAATAGGGGCACACTCCTCCATATGGAATTTCTTCAACATCTCCTTTACATACTTGCTTTGGGATATGAATATTCCTTTGTTAGATTGAGATATTTGTAAACCAAGGAAAAATGACAACTCACCTAACTTGGACATCTCAAATTCCTTTTTCATATCTTCGACAAATATCTTAGACATTTCCTCATTGTCTCCTCCAAATATTATATCATCTACATACACCACAATAATTAACTAGTGATCTCCTTCAGTTTTGATGTAAAGAATACTATCAACATATCCTCTCTTGAATCCTTGGTCTTGTAGGTATTTATCAAGCCTAACATACCATGCTCTAGGATCTTGTTTCAATCTGTACAAAGCCTTCTTCAACTTACACACATAATCCTTGTTTTCTGATAAGAGGAACCTTTTGGCTATTCTATGTAAACTTCCTCTTCTAGATTTCCATTTAGAAATGTTTATTTAACATCCATTTGATGAACTTTGAAATTTTTGAATACTAAAAATGCAATAAATATTCGAATTGCTTCTAATCTAGCAACAGGAGCAAAAGTCTCTTTGAAATCTACACCTTCTACTTGAGCATACCCCTTACATACCAACCTTTCTTTGTTTCAAGTAACTTGGCCATTTTCATTCAATTTGTTTTGAAAAATCCACTTAGTGCCAATCACATTCTAATCCATTGGCCTGGGCACAAGTTCCCAAGTCTCATTCTTCTCAATTTGATCTAACTCTTTTTCCATTTCTTTTACCCAATGTTTATCATGATTAGCTTCAGAAAAATTCTTAGGCTGTACCTTAGATAACAAAGAGAAATTTGCATGCTCATGTATACTTACAATTCTTCTTCTGGTTTGCACCCCAACATCAATGTTGCCAATGATCTGACTTTTAGCATGATTCTTCTGAACAAAGCAAGATGGTGCTTTGGTGTCTTGCCTTTCAGATCCACTCAATTTTTCTACATTTTCTTCCTCCCCTTCTTCTACAAGATTGGGTATTTCTAGAGGCTCTTCTGAAGGTTCTTTTGCCTTTTGATTCATGATCTCATCTATTCTAACACTAGCACTTTCTATGATAGTTTGTAGCCTTTTGTTATAACATCTATAGGCTTTGATTTTGATGGAGTAGCCAAGAAAAATTCCTTCATTGGCTCCTTAATTAAATTTTCCCAAGTTTTCTTCATTCCTGTTGATAAAAGATTTACTTCCAAACACTTTGAAATGTTTGACAGAAGCTGGTCTTCCTTTCCACAATTCATAAGGATTTTTGTCATTATTAACTCTAATTTTCCCTCTATTCAAGATGTATACTATTGTATTAACTGCTTCTCTCCAAAATCTATCTGATAGCTTAGATTCATTCAACATAGCTCTAGCCATCTCTTGAACGATTCAATTTTTCCTTTGCACCACTCCATTTTGTTGTGGAGTCCTTATAGCTGAGTATTGTCTCTTAATTCCATGATCTTCACAAAACTCAATAAATTAATTTGAAATAAACTCACCTCCTCGATCTGACCTTAGGTATTTTATTTTCAGCTCTTTTTCATTTTCTACTAATGCCTTGAAATCTTTAAACTTTTTAAATGCTTCTAATTTTTCTTTTAGAAAGGCTACCCACATTATTCTAGTATAATCATCAATGAGCAACGTAAAGTAGCTCTCACCTTACATGCTTTCAATTCTGGTAGGACCACAAAGATCCATATGAATCAGCTCTAGTGGTTTGGTGGTTGAATATTTCTTCATTTTGAACCTTGTTCTAGTTTGCTTCCCATGTTGGCATTGCTTGCATAGAGTGCTTGAAGGTTTCATTATCTTGGGCATATCTCACACAACCTGTTTGTTTTTTATTTTTACAAGATTATCAAAATTTATGTGCCCTAACCTTCTATTCCATAGCCAACTCTTTTCAACTTGACTCAGACAACATTTCTATCCTCTCATTTCTCTAAGTATGTATAGGTTGTTTATGGTTCTATGAGTATCTGCAATTAGTTGTCCTATGTCTCTTTTTCTAATCTCAAAAGCTTTAGAAAATAACTTGAGTGTGTGTCCTTGATCACATATTTGGCTAACACTTAGAAGATTATCCTTAAACCCTTAAACATATAACACATTTTCTATTTTGGTTTTTCCATTATCAAGACTAAGTGTACCTTTTCCTATTATTTTGGCTGTAGTATTGTCTTTGAACTTCACCATGCCTCCATTGACCTTTTTTAATGAGATGGATTTGCTTTTATCTCAATTCATGTGTCTCGAACATCCACTATCAATGAACCATTGTTGTCCATCTCTAGCATGGAATTTTGTTTGAACAATCATGGATTCTTCTTGGTTCTTCTTCTAGGTCTTTGATGGTTCTCTTTTCTTTATCACTAGAGCTTTAAAATTTTGATCTTGTCTTACAGATTCAAAAACACTTCTACAATAGCATGTTATATGTCCATATTTGTTGCACTTGTTACAAACTATAGCTTCATCAAAGTTAGATAAGGGAGCAAACGAATTGTAGTTTCTGTTTGAAGCTTCCATAGGTTCCTTTGTTTCTGCTCCTAACTTCAATATCCTTGGCTCTCTTTCTACAATCCAATTTCTTATGACCAAAATGATTGAAATAATAACAATATTGCAATCCATCCAAATAATTACCAAACCTAATTTTATTTACATATCTTAGAGCAAATGGTCTTCTAAAGTTTTGTTTTCCTTTGCTTTCTTTGTTGATAGAGCTGGTTTTTGTATTCTAGGATTCTTCCTTCTTGGTCTCCTTTTTCACTGGTTCCTTAAGAGTTTCAACATAGCTCTTAGCTTTCTCCTTTTCCTTCTCCTACCCAATGCTTGACTTGTTAGATGGTGATCTTTGACTCTCTAAAATCTTATTCAAAACTTGAGTGCTTTTCTCAGATTTCAATTGATTTGTTATTTTAGAATTCGCCTTTTCTAGATCCCTTTTTAAAACATCTATCTCAGATTTATAATTTTCACAGTCTTCTCTTTTCTTCTTTAGCTGATCCGTTAGATCTTCTTGAATTTTCTTTACTTCTTCGATTTGGACTTTTAGATCAACAATTACCTTGTTTGATTCTTCAAAGACTTGTGATGTCTTCACTTTTAAGTCTCGATTCTCTTCTTCATATTTTCAGAGTTGTGACTTTAGTTTCTGATTCTTCTTCTTAAATGCTTTTATTTCTTCCAATGCACAAATAAGTTCTTCTTCAAGGTTCACTTTACCTTCTTCTTCCATGTCTTTGTCTTCCTCCAAATTATCTTTGTTGGTGGTGGTATTTTCGTCTGTAGCCATGAATAGAATCTCTTCATTATCACTCTCAACATCACTTTCTTTGTTTTCTTCAGATGAGCTGCTATACCTCTTGGAGTATAGGCTTTTCTTTTGTTTCTCAAATCTTTGCTTGTCTTTACTCAGCTTGAATCCCTTTTTGTACTTAGATTTATTTCTCCCATAATCGCTATTTCTTTTATTTGGATATTTGGCTACAAAATGACCAATTTTACCACAATTAAAGTATTTAAATGGTAAATTTCCTCTATATTTGCCTGATCCTTTCTTTAGCTTCTGAATGAATAGAGCTTCATTTTCATCTTATTCACTACTTGAATTTTCACTTGATTCTGGTTCTTTGATCTTCTCTTTCTTCAAGACCTTGAATGATGCTTCCTTATTCAACTATCCCTCAGATTCAGTTCTCATTTCATAGGCCGTAATAATTCCATGGAGCTCATCCATTTTCATCATGTCTAAATCCTTCATTTCTTCAATGGTAAAGACCTTCAAATCAAATCTCTATGGTAGGGATCTCAAGACTTTCTAAACAATCATAGATTCTTCAATTTTCTCTTCGAGAGATAATGACATCAACAATCTCATCGACATGAAGAAGATACCCAGAAATGTTTTCATCATTCTTAATTTTTAAACTTTCAAACTACCTCTAGTAGGTTTGGAGTTTTGTTTTTCTAACCTTACTATCACCTTCATAAATAATGTTGAGTTTATCCCAAATCTCTTTTGCAAATTCACAATACATAACCTTAATAAACTCATTTTCTAAAATACCGCATAAGATTGCATTCATAGCTTTTGCATTATTCTCACTGGCCTTTTTTTTTATGGCATCCGTTGGTACAATTTGTGGAATTGTGTATCCTATTACCACTACTTGCAAAATATCAAAACCTAGGGCCATCAAGTAAGTCTTCATTATTATGCTCCAAAATGTGTAATTTGTTCCATCGAATAGAGGAGCTTTGTCAGTGGAGAAACCATCTAGCACTTGAGATCCTGCCATATGTGCTTTCCAAGATCTACCTTCTAGCAATTGTGCTAACACTGAAAGAACTGGCTCTGATACCAGTTTTTAAGCACAAGCTTATACTAAGAGGGGGGTGAATTAGTATAAGATATTTTTTCACTTTTGACTATTAATCTTAAATCCAAAACCTCAAATTACTCCATAATTAATATATTCAAAGCAATCAAAGAATACAATGCAAAACCACACAATGCAAATAGACATAGATTTTCATGGAAACCCTTTCAAGAGAAAACTAGAAAGAAATTCTCTTAATATAAATATTCATAGGCACAAACCTAATGGAGCACCAACCCTAAAAATAATTTTGTAGGCACCAACCTACAGGAGCACCAACCCCTTTCAATGAGCACCAACTCAGCAAGAGACACCAATCACTTCAAAATGAAGGCACCAACCTTCTCATAAAAAATCACTCTTCTATCTCAAATTTGTTTTCAAAACAACAAATGATATAACACTTGTTTTATCTCCTTTATATTTGATCTACACTTGAGTGTTTTCGCTACTATACTCTTCCTTATACTTGCTGATTTTTTCTTTTTAATATTCTCAAAAAAAATTGCCTTTTAAAATTTTGCTCTTCTTTTATATATCTTCCACTTTAAAATCTACCATTTTGCCATTCGTTATGCACTTATTTATAACCCATGAAAATCCATAAATTAAGGTCGTGAATCTTCAAGTGAAAATGTCCTTTTGAATGGTCACAAGTCCTCCCAATAGTCAGCTAAGGTTGACAATTCCATCGACATTTTTGTCGATAATTCAGTTCACTTCCGTCGACATTTCCGTCGACAATTATATTCACTTCCATTGACATTTCTGTCGATAATTCTATTCACTACCTTCAACATTTTTGTTCACTTCTATAAATAATTCCATTCACTTCCATCGACATTTATGTTCACTTTTGTCAATAATTCCATTCATTTCTGGCAACAATTCCATTTGACATCAATGACAATATTCCAACAGTCTATGCTTAACTCGCTACCAACATCTTTACAAAAAATTTGACCAAGAAGGATGTCATATGAGGCTAGGACGTTAGCCACCAGAACTATCATTTTGATTCTCTTATTTAGGAATGCCGCAAATGCAAACTGGGCATTGTTGATTTGTCCTAGAAGTGGCACTTGTTTGTTTTATATAGAGAAACATCTCCCAAAGGTCTTGGTTAGTGTGAGACCAAGAGAATCTGCCACCTTGGTAGGCATGACATTGTCAGAGGTGCCATAATCTATTATATAATTACTAAGCTTGTGATCATTTATCAATAGGGAAACATAGAAAGACTCTATTTTCCTAGGGGCAGCTAGAGGAGTGATCATAAGGTTATTCCAAGTGGATGTGTTCTTAGGGGGACTAGGAGTTACTTTCAAAAGTTCTTATCATGCAAGGATAGTTTTACTCTTCACACATTCAACTAGCCTATCCAACTACTCAGGGTTGGATTACAAGAATTCAAACTCAATCATTTGAATTTTGGTCTTCTTAACATGGTTGACTATGTCAAATGACTAGAAAGGACTGATGACAGAGGAAGGAAGTTCATCCTTCTAGTTTTTTGGAGGTGTATGACTGATCTACAAATTTGAAGTAGAAGATGAAGGAATACTTAGAGTACTTAATTTTTTACTATTTACCAGGTCCTTTGATTGAAAAGGTAGAGTAGTCCCCCATTTAGCAATAAAAATTGTTGGTCAAGATCCTTCCCTTATTTTTTCTTTATCAGCCTGTTGAGTTGATTAGTTCTGTGACTTAGTAAACATTGTGTATGATCCATCAAGCGCTTCACCTTTACTTCTGGGTTCATCCTAGTAATTCAAGAAATTGATGTTGGAGTCGCCAGCTAATTCTTCTTCTCCTTTTGTGAAGAGATTAGCATCATCTTCTTGGTTCAAGTCAGGTTGGAAATAGAAATCAAATTCTATTTCAAGGTATCCAACTACTAAGTTGGCTGGAGCTGCTTCAATGGTAAGCTTCTCTTGTGGGGGAGGAAGATGATTTGGTTACCCTTGATTTTTGGCAGCATTGCCTTGGTATGACTGATTGGGAAATGTCCTCCTTGGTATATCTTTGTATGAAGGAGGAGTAGACATCCCTTGTGCCATTTGCTTTCTGAGAGCTAGCAACTCATTTGCCAGCTTCTACACCATAGGATCAGTGGTGCTTGTAGAAAAAATCTCAGAAGATGAAGAGGATTTACCTCTGTTAGGATCTCTTCTTATCTTTCCTACCAAGATAAGATCATCTTCCACCTCAGTGGCCAAATCCTAAGCTACAACAAGGTCTATGTGGCTAGCCCATCTCAATAGGAAACTTACTTCTAGAATCTAAGAATTGATGAAGAAACATTTGAGATTCTCAGCTATCGGCTGAATAATTATGGGAATCATGTTCCTCAACTTGTCAAATTTAGCTATGAAGTTCCTAATAGATTCATGAGGCTCTTTCTTTATCTATGTGAGCTGAGCTAGCAGGGCATGCACATCTTCTGCAGGCTTGAACTTGGCTTTGAACTTGGCTTTCAGGGTGTTCCACTCAATCACTGTTTGTGCCTACAGATGAAAGAACCAGTCTATAGCAGTGCCTTCCAATGTTTCCACAAATAGCTTGACTGCTACGTCCTCATACTCCACACCTATTACACCATAGGCTATGTTGAAGGTTGCAATATGTTCATCAAGATGAACTCTCCCATCACCAAATAACTTGGAGAAATTCTTCTTAAAACTGTGAGGTAGTTCATGTAGAGGTGGAGTTAGATTGAGTGGACCAAAAGAGTTACCCCAGGGGCCTTAAGCCACATTATATGACTATGGAAAGGGGGGATAACAAATCTGGGTGGAGTATGTATAGGGAAATATCTGCTAGTAGAGGGAAAAAAATCTTTGCCTTGTATTGGTGACCTAGTGTTGGTAGGAGAAAGACTCCTAGTTCATTGGAGGCGAGATGGTGAAGGAAACAGATCAAAATTTCTTTGTTATACCAACTTGAATACAGGGTCAACAATAGATCAAGCTCTCTAACTTCAGGTGTATGGTGGATCTGCTAAAGTAATGAATGGAAATGGATAAGGATATAATGGAGATAGAAATGGAAATGGATAAGGCACAAGAAATGCTTCAATTTGAAGCTTGAGGCTTCAAATTGCACATAACATCCCCAATGGAGTCACCAAAAATTGTTGTATGAATCTAGGAGGAAAATTAAAATGGAAAAGAACTCGAACTACTCATTCTTCCCTAGTGGAGTCAATGGAGATGGAAAAACTATAACTACTCATTTGATCCCCAATAGAGTCACCAAAAACTATTAGCATGGAGCTGACAGAGTAGACAATAGCAATAAAATGTTCAATCCCTAGCAGCTTTGGTTTTGCAAATTAGAGTCTATAATGGAAATGGATAAGGCTATAATGATAATGGTAAGACATAGGAGATGCTTCAACTTAAAGCTTGAGGCTTTAAACTTTGCGAAATTGTTGTGTCCCCAGTAGAGTCACCAAAAATTGTTAGGTGAATATTTTGTCACCAGCTAACTAATGGAAAAATAGGTGTTTCAATCATAGCATAAGGAGATTTAATCAGCAAAATATGCAGGTCTACCACATCAAAATGGGATAAATATCTCCTCTCATCAAGGGGAGGTTCCCTTCAAACTATAGTGTGTGTATATATATGATGAAAATACACTCAGGGGTAGGATAACACCATCCATCTCTCCCTTTTTAGAGATGATGTTCATAGAACAAAGGAGAAATCCTAGGTGATTGCTGAAGGTACTTCTCTTCTTTTAGAAGTAATATTCAATCAATAGCCAGATTCCTTCCTAGTAGCAATTGTAACCATGAGAAACCCATGAAAGTACAAAGTCTTTTGTTGCTTTCCTCACTAAAATAGGGCACAGTAACATAGTAGAATGAAGTGTAGCACAAAGTCTCCACCTCAACTACCAAGGAGTAAATTAATATGAAGGATAATGGGGGCACAAAGTCTTCCCAAAATCCTTTACACAGAAATAGAAAACACACACTAAAGGCAATTCTAGCAGCACAAAGTCTCCCACAGTTGACTTCAAGACACTTTTCAGATTACTTTCACTAGTTCTACTTATTTAATTAAATGGAAAAGATGATATTTGGGAAACAGACATAAGAACAATCTCCTAAACAACACAAGTTATCTTAGCACAAAGTTTGAAAGGTCACTTGCTTTCTCATTCAAATAACAAAATATGATTAACAATCTGAGCTCAAAGTCTTAGTAATGTCTTTCAATCTAGATAGATTTTTGCTTCTATAATAGAGAGATATCCTTTCTACAAAATGAGAGATTATAATAAATAGCAGCAAAGAGAGACTTGGCACTTTGTTTCACAAAATGGCCCATGCTGCATTGAATTCCTTGAATGTATTTGAAAATTTGTGAAGGGGCCATGTTGGAATAGATCATCATCCTTAACTTTGGCATGTTAATCCTTCTCAAATGTCTCCTCCAAAGTATGGGCCACCTAATCCTCTTCAAGATATTTACACATCTATCCAATTTGCCTTTACTTGATCAAGAAAAATAATCTTCACCTTTGAGTGTTTGCACTCTTTGATGTCCACTTGGTAGACTATTCCACCTACTAGAATAACTCTTGTGTAGATATTTATGGTCTTTGCACATTGTTCTCTCTTTCCTTGTTGTATTTTGTCTCTTCCTCATGATCTAAGCTCTCAGGCTATCTTCTCACTTTCTACTGGCTCCTTTAGCTCCTTCTTTAGCTAGTCACTAATTTTGTTCTTAGATTCTGCGCCACATTTAAAAATCAATGGATATTCCATTACCTTTAATTTGACATCCACGAGGATGACACTGGTCTCTGGGTCACTTGAACCACCTTGAACCTTGAACCTTTGAACCTTTAAAGTGCATCGATTCAATGGTTCAACAGTTTGGGTGGTTTAATCAGCTCTTTGGTTCAATCAACTCTTTGATTGAATTGGCTCTTTGGGAAGGGTCACATTCGCTTTGTTTTCCTCTTCAGTTGAACCATCTCTTCAAACTTTTTTCTAGAATATTCCACTTCCTTTATTCACTTGAAGCTTCCTTTTGAACTTTGAACATCTCTGAACCTTATAATATTTTAACCTTGAACCATTTTAGTTTAAAGTTCAACGGTTCATTCTCTTTCTTTGAATCCTTTGAAGCTTCAAACTTGCTGGATCCTTTTCTTTTTTGTTGAACTCGTTGAACCCTTGAACTTTGAACTTTGAGAATTTCAAGGTTCAATGGTTCATTGGTTCAATCTTAATTGTTTGAATCTTTTTATCTTTTAAGTCTGTCAAACTTATTGAATCTTGTTGAACCTTTGAACTTTGAACTCTTTTGGTTCAAAGTTCAATGGTTAAACAGTCTAATCTTCACTCTTCGAAGTCCTTTTTTCTTTAAGTCTATCGAACTTATTAAACTTTTGAACTTGCTGAAGTCTTCAAACTCATTTAACTCTTCAAGGCGGTTGAAACTCTTTGAACTCATTGAAGCACTTAACTCTTTTTGAACCTTTAAACTCATTGAACCTTTGAACCTTGCAGAAGCGGGGTTCAATGGTTCAATGGTTCATTCCATTTATTTGAAGCCCACCATTAAGTCTTTTGATTGAACCTCAACATTGAACCAGCCTTGAAATTACCTAAGTGTTGGAACTTCTTTCTTTTTGAAAGTCTGTAGTTTGAACCTGTGGAACTTGTTGAACCTACAAGTCCCTTGACTGAAAATGCTTGAATAATTGAA